>OZ014470.1:3634708-3763719 GCA_963965965.1 Trididemnum nubilum | reverse complement strand
GCTTTCTGGCTACGCATCTGCCCAAATCACTTCTTGTGCCCAGTTTGCGAGAAATGGTAATAGGCTATTTGCAACATCCAAGCCCTGAAATCTGAGAGAAATCAGATGTAGACTAAAATCCAACATAGCTTTTTGCAAAAATTACATTTGCAGAAAGCTAATGACAATGTAATTTAGTATTTATTACGGCGAAGTACATGTAAAATACCAGCAAACTTTTGCACGAAAACAGGTTGCCACAAACACTCTTCTATAAAACAGCAAGGCAGATCGAGTGAACGTGCTTCAAGTTGCCTAACAGTACCGTAGTTACTTCCTATTCTTGATAAAACGTCCGTCTATTTTAGTTTACAAAATCTGCCCCCGAAATTTTTGTGTCCCTCAAACATACTACTGCCTGCATAACTCTGGTTTAATCAAAGGTTTAATCTATGATTTGAGGAGCAGACGAGAAGCTAGTCATGCAAAAGTCACGCAGGCAGCCGCATTTAAGCATAACCCTCCATTACCTTTCTCTCATACATTTGGCTTAAATACGACGTTTTGCTATTGTAATGCTGTGACCTGCATAGTCTAGTGGTTAACTCATTCGCCTTCCAACCATTGCACTCGGGTTCGATTCGCACTTAGGTTACCAACACGAGGAGCTAGTCGTTCAAAACTTACGCAGGGAGCTGCACTAAAGCATAACGGTACGTCGCTTGCGCAAGCGAAAAAGCTGCTGGCATGTAATTGCTATCTCCCAGGCTAGCATCGCTGCCCCAACCCTAACTGTAACGCAAGGTTTTGAAGCAAAAAAAAGACTGCTCTAAGTATATTTTTCCCCCATTCCTTATTCTCCGTATTCTTCCATTCCACGCAATCGCAACCCCAATGTGAATCAAACCCGGGTACGATGGTTGGAAGCTGAGCACGATAACCACTACACTGTGCTGCTTGCAACAATGCAATGACAAAATGTTGTATTTAAACCAAATGCATGAGAAAAAGGCAATGGCACGTGCGTGAGTTTTGCACGACTAGATACTACTGCTACGAACAGTAGAAGCTAGTCAGGTAAACGCTCACGCACGTGCCATTGCCTTTTTCTCATACATTTGGTTTAAATATGACATTTTGTTACTGCATTGCTGCAAGCTGTGCCGTGTAGTGGTTATCATGCTCAGCTACCAGCCCTCCACATCCGGGTTTGAGTTGCGGTGGGTAGTGAATGTGTGATGCAGTATGCAGGAACTGGGAAGAAAATGCACGAAGCTATCTTTTTTTTGCTTTAAAACCTTGCATTACAGTTAGGGTTGGGGTAGGGATGCCAGCCTGAGGGGATAGCAATTACGTAGCAACAGCTTTTTAGCTTACGAAAGCGACGTACCGATATGCTTGAGTGCGGCTCCCTGCGTAAGTTTTGCGCGACTACCTCCTCGTGCTACTAACGCATGGAATGGAAGTATACGGAGTATAGAAGCAGTACGCAGGAAGGAGAAAGGAAATGCACTGAGCAATCTTTTTTTTGCTTCAAAACCTTGCATTACAGTTAGGGTTGGGGCAGCAATGCCAGCCTGAGGGATAGCAATAACGTGGCAGCAGCTTTTTCGCTTACGAAAGCGACGTACCATTTTGCTTCATTGCGGCTGCCAGCGTGACTTCTGCATGACTAGCTTCTCGTTTAATAGCAGCCTTGAATTGGATTTGATTTTTGATATTGAATCCGCTCATAAGTTAGTGATGAATTTGAATTGGAATGTGGATTTTCAAAAGTCACTGAATTTAAATTCAAATGTGGATTTTTAAAGTCAATCAATTAAAATTTGAATTTAGATTTTGTAAAGTCGATTTATTTGAATTTAGTTTTTCTAAAGTCAATAACCTAGACTAGAAAAAATTAAAAAAACGAAGGGATTCAAACCTGGCCACAAGTTCAAATGAGTCAGCGCCATTCAGCAATTACTTGGGAATTGGAACACAAAAGTGGTTTCTGAATCCGGAGTCCATACTTGTGGCACTATGGTCACAGTATGAACATACATCAGTAGGTTCACTCCAAACAAAAACCATTGTGACAAGTGTCCGCATTTTTTTTGAGAGCCAAGCAAAACATTGGAGTCAAATGACGTCATAATAGTGACATCGGAAGCGGAATCGAATTATATCAAATGATAGCAATTGTTCTGAAATTTTTTGAATTTTGTATCCACCGTACGGAGTTAAGTCCTTTGCCGTTTTCTACGGCCCTAAACATTGAAGAGCTGCATTTTTCACGTCTGTCATGCTCCTGACGTAACTTGACGTAGCTTTCGTTGTATTTTTCGTATCGAAATAAAATTGGTACCAATAAATCCGTTGAAGCTCGGGCTTTGAATCGCTCCATTTGTTACGTCACTTGTCTATGACGTTACAAAGTCACAAGAGTAAAAATAACCTAAAATTGGAACTTTTCGTTCTTTCGGTAACTTTAGTTAATTGTAATTACATTTTATTCACCAAGTTGCCTTGGCCAGGAGACAGCGAAAGGACCTTTCGGTCTTCGAGTCAAGCTGCCACCTGCCCACCTGTCTACCACACACAGCGGAAGCTTCATACTGTCCCTTTAATTGCTGAACGTCAAGCAGGGAAGCTGTGAATACCAATTTTTATAGTCTTTGGTATGACCCGACCAGGAATCGAACCCGAGTCTATCGCTTCAGTAGCAGGCTGTGGCATGTCAAAAGGGAGCGCGCTCCGATTGTGGTTAACCGGCTCGGTTGTACAACCTCGTGTGAGCAGGCGTGAGTTGTTGATTGGATAGCAGCTGGTGCTTAGATTGTGTACTTGAGGGCTTGGTGGAACGCGCTCTGATTGCGGTTAACCGGCTCGGTTGTACAACCTATGAGCTGCTATGATCTGTTGACTTATAAGGCTATCGGTTCCAATTATCTTTCATTTGTGGTTACTTCCATGCTAGTTTCCACATCGCCACTGGATGAAGCAGGAACTGCGACACACTTCCCCCTTTCTGAAAGCAGTGGTAGGAAGGGGCCTGCTAACGTCGTCTCGAGCGCCGACCATCCAATCACGTCGGGGTCACCAGTGTGGCGTGTCAAAAGGGAGCGCGCACCGATTGCGGTTAACCGGCTCGGTTGTACAACCTCGTGTGAGCAGGCGTGAGTTGTTGATTGGATAGCAGCTGGTGCTTAGATTGTGTACTTGAGGGCTTGGTGGAACGCGCTCTGATTGCGGTTAACCGGCTCGGTTGTACAACCTATGAGCTGCTATGATCTGTTGACTTATAAGGCTATCGGTTCCAATTATCTTTCATTTGTGGTTACTTCCATGCTAGTTTCCACATCGCCACTGGATGAAGCAGGAACTGCAACAAGGCGCTCTATCCACTCAACCACTGATCGGTTAATGGGGGTTAGTTATGGGGGTTTTGCTTGTGTTTGACTCCCAACAGTTTTCTTTTGCCCCAAACTTGCTCGGCATTGTCAACTAGCGTTCCTGCAAACTTTCTTTTTAATTGCTCAAGAATTTGCGAAAATATCGTTGCTTGTTTCATGACATGGTAAAGTTATAAAGATAAATACAGCATTTAAAGCCTTTGTGCTTTAATTGATATAATTTTATTGTCACGTCATTGTCATTAATCAGCGACTTGATAGATGTCTTTAACTCCAAAACAACATCGTCTTTTAGTCCGAAATACTACGGATCACTGCAGCTGTATCGCAACACTGTGTGTGTGAATAGGTCATAGTGGATTTTCGTGCAGCCATGATGAAATTATTCTTGAAGAAAGAGATGCATTTTTGATTCCAAAGTTGGTTATAATTGTATTCTTTCAATTTCATGGATTTTACCGGTACACGCAACAGCAAAATACAAGTGGTGGAATTTTCAAATTTGAGAAATAAAATAATTAAAATTGTGAAGTTATTTTTATGCAGCCGAAAGATTCTGTTTTGGACGATAAGACATTAAGCAAGTCGCTGATTAATGACAATGACGTGACAATAAAATTATATCAATTAAAGCACAAAGGCTTTAAATGCTGTATTTATTTTTATAACTTTACCATGTCATGAAACAACCAACGATATTTTCGCAAATTCTTGAGCAATTAAAAAGAAAGTTTGCAGGAACGCTAGTTGACAATGCAGAGCAAGTTTGGGGCAAAAGAAAACTGCTGGGTGTCAAACACAAGCAAAATCCCCACAACCAAAGTTACCGAAAGAACGAAAAGTTCCAATTTTAGGTTATTTTTACTCTTGTGACTTTGTAACGTCATAGACAAGTGACGTAACAAATGGAGCGATTCAAAGCCCGAGCTTCAACGGATTTATTGGTACCAATTTTATTTCGATACGAAAAATACAACGAAAGCTACGTCAGGAGCATGACAGACGTGAAAAATGCAGCTCTTCAATGTTTAGGGCCGTAGAAAACGGCAAAGGACTTAACTCCGTACGGTGGATACAAAATTCAAAAAATTTCAGAACAATTGCTATCATTTGATATAATTCGATTCCGCTTCCGATGTCACTATTATGACGTCATTTGACTCCAATGTTTTGCTTGGCTCTCAAAAAATGCAGACACACGTCGTAATCGCGTGAGTCTACTGATATATGTTCATACTGTGCCATGGTGGCACCATGGTGGCACCATGGTGGCACATAAATCCGAAGGTTTGTTTGGTTTGGTGTTCTTTTCAGTAGGCTACTAGTTGCCTTTTTGGTTTAGATGTTCAGTAAATTGCGCAGTTTTGGCTTAAGGATTCAGAAACGGTTAGCTTGTTACCCAGCAGGATAGCAGTAAGCACAAAGCAGTATATATGCCAGTATCTGTAACCCCTGCCAAGTTTGTTGCACCTGCTATAGGTGAGTAGCCTGATGACATGAGTGATACTGATAGCTTTTTTACACTAGCCTAGGCCTATCTCGTACTGTGGGATGATCAGTGATACAGTATGGTAGGCTGCTGTAAAAAGACTCTGATGTTGATGCAGTAATAATTAATGTGTTAATTGCGTTGTTTTGACGTTTGCCAGTGGCATTTTAATTTCTGAATTTAGTAGGCTACAGTAGGCCTACTGGTAGTTGCTGTTCTGGTGGCTCTTCTCTTGATTTCTGCATTGGTAATGGTAGCCTTTTGTTTTGGCCAGAAAGCATGCAAACCATTATTTAAAACATCAAAAATAGAGGCCCACAAATGCTAAAGCATCACAATTAATTATTGTCAACATCATATTAGTGCAAGCAATTTGCTAGGTTTGAATACCGTAGCCAAAATTAAGCTGCCTGGAGATGTCCTCTCGACAGTAGGTAGTTCAAGTGCTGAAGTGGAATGGTAGGTATATACTGGTAGACGTTGACTTGAGTGGTGTACCGTACCTGTAATCCAAAGGCTGCACGTTCAAAACCTGTGAGAGGGCAACTTTTTTGCATTGCTTGTTTTAAATATCGGTACTGGGTAGTTGCCGTTCTGGTAGCTCTTTCCTAGGCTTTCGCACTGGTAGCCTTTAGGCCAGAAAGCACTCAAATGATTAAAACAAATAAAAACTCCGTTGCTATTATTAGTGATCAGTGTTACTGTTAGTTTCGGTAGTATGTACCGATGGCATAGCCAGTGGGGGGAGGGAGCTATAGCCCTCCTATTGGCCTGTTAAATAAAGGAAGAGGCTTGGCGAATGTTTCATTTGCGCAGACATTTTGAAACAAAGAGTAAGAAACTAACCCTAAGCCCTAACCTTAACCCTAATCCTTGCCCTAGTCCAAACCCTAACCTAAACCCTAACCCAAACGTATAAGTGTAATCAAAACAAAAATTTCCGAAAACGTGTGACGTTACTGAAATCTTTGTTTATTTAACCACGCATGTTCCATTCGCCAAGTCACTTCGTCAAATAAAACTGTAAAATACAGAGCATGAAAAATACCATGCTTTTAGCACTTCTCTGTTCTAATATTGTCAGTGTCCTGTGTCTGTTGCACTGGAATGAGCTCAAAAATGATTTAAAGCATATTTTGAAACATTTGCTGTTGTTAAGGGAGCTTATTTGTCAAATATAAAACACAAAAATCAGTAAACCTTGAAAAACTGAAAATGGTTGAAAATAAGCACTCAAATTTTATCGCTCATTCACATTGCAAAATGCTGAATTATGCAGCAGGTTTCATTGAAAAATATATAAGCTCAAGAATGGGGGGAGGAAGATATTCAGTATTTGGTAATTACCAATTCTGAATTACTCTTCTCAAACCTTGTTCCATTAGCCTACCCCCAATTAGCTTTATAAAATATGATGTGACTTGGTGCTCAGAACGTGGGTGGTCAAACAAAGAAAGATTCCCTTGACGTCACTCGTTTTTGGAATTTTTTATTGTGATTATTACAGTTATGGGTTTATGTTTAGGCTAGGATTAAGGTTAAGGCTAGGATTTGGCCTTAGGGTTAATTTTTTTAGGCTTTGTTACAAAATGGCTGGGCGCACAAAACGTGTGCCAAGCCTTTTCCTGTGAAATGTAGATGAAATAGATTACTCCTTGTGAGCTTTATTAAACTACAGTATAGGATTTTTTGATTTACCAGCCGGTACATAAAAGAACTGAAATTTTATCGGAGGTGTGCATAAATAAAATTTTAAGAAGAGCACAACAATTTTTTGAACCATTCTGCACTAAAAGCACAGCGCACGATGCACAATTTAATTTTTTTCATTTTCTGAAGCGCAGTGCAACTTCTGCAACCAACTTATTAATATCTTTGAAGTGCAATGCTAATCTGCAATTGCAGAACAAGATTTTCGTACCAATTCAAAGTGCAACAAAACTTCCCCGATTAAATTTACGAAACACAGAGCAAATTTCGCATTTTAGCGATTTTAGATGGTAAAGAAGCAGTTAATTTGCTAAAGAAGATCATCAGCTTTTGACAATATTATGATTAAAATGAAAATAAATTATTTCAAAGAATAAAATTGCGCTATTTACCAAAAAAGAAAAAGAAAGCGCTGTGCATTAAAACCACAACAAATTTTAAAATCATTAGTCTACAACACAGTTTCCGCAATGCCTCAAAAAAAATAATAAATAAAAAGATTAAAGTGCTTCACAACTTTTGCAATTGTGGAGATCGAGCTTTTGCGCTTACAAATTGCGCTTTGCCCACCTCTGAATTTTACCATTAGCCATCTCCCACATAGCCCATTTATGCAACCAGTTTAATCATGCTTTCACACTGTTAAGTGTTTGTCATGTTTTAAAAGCATTAATGTTTATCAAAACTGGCCTCAAATTTTTTCAAAAAAAGTTTGGAAATCTTGGGAGTGTTTGGTTACAACTAGGGATGTGCCGATTAATTGGCATCAGTATCGGCATCGGCAAGTATCGGCAATTTTGGGGGGAATTGGCATCGGTAAAATATGGCCGTTACTTGCCGATTCTTTGAACATAATAACATTGCTAATTTTTTTCCGATCAGATCGTTTTACATCGGTATTTCTTACCAGACAAAAAACATTTTTCTTTTTATGAAAGCGTTTACACATGTTACGAAAAGAAAAACTACAAATCGTTGAAGAAAAAATGAAACAAAGAAGGTTTTTATCGAGCGCATTGCTTATTATTTCGCGCAGTTGCATATTGTGCAACACGATGGTAAAAACAGTTTATTACATCACAGGCTTGTTTGAACAAAGCTATTGATTACAATACAATTGCTGTGGTTTTGAATGCAGCAAACAGAAAGCTTGAAAATGAAACACCTGTAAGTCTGAACTCTAAAGCTGCTGTAAAAAAAGTTAACGGTATATAAACAACGATGCTGCTACGCTATTAACAGTATATAAACAACATTGCTGCATTTGAATTTGCGAGTGTTTCATTTCGAATATTAAAATCGCAACGTTCTGTTGATCATTCTTCTAATCGTATGTTGTGTCTGCAAGATCCCTAGTCAGTTGCAGTGATAAGCCACGGATGTTGCAAAGCTCTAACTAAGCAGAATTGGTGTGACACTAAGTTACCATATGCCATTAAAGAATATTACCGCGTCAGTTGAATGATGTCAGCGACATACAGTTAGTCATTTTTTAATGGTGTAGCCAATAGTTTTGCGCTTGATTTTGCGTTCAGAGTTAGCACCTGCTTGTTTGTAAAGCGTTGCTTTAAACATGACTCCTCTTAAAATAACTTTGTCCAGCATACATATATATAAGTTACATAGTAATTAAAGAATCGGCATCGGAATCGGCATTTCAACAAGAATCGGCATCGGCAAAAATTTTGGTATCGGTACATCCCTAGTTACAACTTTGTTATTGCAGGAGCACTGGTGAAAACAATATCTTGTGCACAGTGTTTCCTCTAACTTTTTGGCTGGTCAGCAAGTGCCCAGATTTTTCAAAAAAATTGTGCCCAAAGCTGCAAAAATTTATTTATGCAC
Source organism: Trididemnum nubilum (assembly GCA_963965965.1). NCBI lineage: Eukaryota > Metazoa > Chordata > Ascidiacea > Aplousobranchia > Didemnidae > Trididemnum > Trididemnum nubilum. Next base: position 3,755,301 of record OZ014470.1, on the reverse strand, counting down.
CCTATATTTTGCACCAATGCATTGTTTAAGTATGCTAAAACTCATATTTCCACAAATTTTTCAACTTCTCTAAAGCTGTGTTTTTCATGTTGCCAAAAATTATTATGCAGAACACTGCTTATGCAGAATTGAAATAAATAGGGAACAACAAACAACACATGGTCAAAGAGGTAAAACTAATCCGTTGTTAACTCTAACAATAATAACAAAATTGTTTAAGTTGAACTTGATTTATTTTAAAAAAATTCTTCAAAGCCATTTGGTTGTCATTGTAATGATTGTTTAATTAGCAGTGCGGTGTTTCTTGAGCCATGTTTTTCCTGAAGAAATGGGACCACACTATTTGAATAGCCGCCCAGTCAAAATGCCGTAGTTGTTGTAGCAATTGGTATAGTTAGCATTGACGTTACCAGGCCTAATGTAAATGCACAAACAAAACTAAAGTTTGCGCAATGGCTGTGCAAAAACCAATCAAAATCTTGTCTCATCTGACATTGGGCTTTTTAATTTTGGAACTGATAATGGACAAATGTGAAATGGATGGCTGCCTGTTCTCGCGCCTTTTGAGTGAATAATCATTTCAATTAGTATGGCACAAGGTTAGATAATTGTTGAGTTAATGAAAATATCTAGTGCAATGAATTTGATCTTTCCAGTCAGTTAAACTGCTCTGCACTCTAAATTATAAAAAAAACAAACCTGCCATATGATTTCGATGTAGTGAATATCTAGGATTGATGTAACATATCTTATATTATTTGCTGGCTGTTTGTTATGAGTGATCTGTTTTTTATACATGCAGATTCAACTGATATTGTGTACATACAGTTTTGTATACATGAAGATTTGACTAATATTGTTAATTCACAAAAAAGTGGTGTTTAATGGAGCTTGAATGACTTACCAAATTTGAGTACAAATTACTCAATCCTCAGTTCCAAAAAGCTGTTTAATTTCAAACAGAACAGTACATTTATTTATTTGATGTTCAGTCAAGCGTTCATTTTCTAAATAACATTGCAAATGGATTCTGATGGAGAAGATTATTATGATGATAATGATTCGTCTGAACAAAATGATGATGATTTGGATGAAGAATTTTTATCTGAGTCGTCAGTCCCAAATGTTGATGCAGAATTGTCAACAAACATGGAAGAGGATGTTTTTTCTTATCAGTGTTTATCACCAGAAGAGGTTGTTTCATTGATGACTGAGAGTATTCGTGATGTTAATGAAATTTTAAATGTAAGTTTTTATAGCCTAATTTTGAAACAGTTTCCTCCTTTGCAAATCTTTCTATAGCCGAGAAATTGAAAATGTCGCTTCTTAAGCGAAACGACTAACAAGTTAAGCAACTTAGTCTTTTATTTTTCTGCTTTTCTTCACTACTTTGGCCAAATAGTAAATTAGAAAGTTAGTTATAGCAGTGTTCCCTTTTCGATTTTGGAAAATCTTTTAGTGGCCCAAAAATAGTGATTTTCCTATAAGAAACAACAGAAAACCCGAAAATATGTCAAATAGTTACCAATAAAAATGTTGATTTGCTGATAAGAATTGGTTAGTGGTTTGTAAGACATGCTTTGTGCTATCAGTTTGAATTAATACTCTTATCAGCATTGAACAGTGTATGTTTGGTAGATCACTCAGTTATTATGTCTTTACTTTGCTTAGTTTTATGTCTGACATTGAATGATATTTTGCTTTGTTCTTAATCCTCTTGCTTTTATTGTGCTATCATTTTTATTTGCTGTCATTGCGATGATAAATCATTAAAAATGAATGTTGTTTTTGATTCTTGTACCATGTTTTTTGGAGCAATTTTGCAAAGGTGGGTGGCATGGAACAAGGCACAAGTTGTTGGCGTAGAAATAAATCACTTACCCATTTAGCAAAAATAGTTATGGTGTTGCAGTGGTTTTATTAAAAGTTTGCTTAATTTCTGCTTTTTATTTTGAAAAAAGATTGCACTGTCAATGTTTTTTCTTGTTGGTTTGATTTTCTTATTACTAGAGCCCATTCAAAGGAAATACTCTATTAAAGCATGTTTAGGTATTAACAAATTATTCACTATGAATCCACGACTTTTTTGCGCTACTGCTTCGTCGCGGACCTTTTTGTTGCTCGCCGCCTATTTTGTTTCCGCCACTTTTTGGCACTGGTCCTTTTTATCCCAGACCTTTTTGGTGCCGATTCCGAGCCCATTGACAGTTCAGTTATTTATTTCTTCTTTGCTTTTGTTTTTTTGCCGTTTCGCTCAACTATTCAGTAGGTCTGTGGAACTTCTTTAAAGCAATAGAGAGTGACCCACAGTTGCAATTGGATTTTAATAAGTGTGTTGGTAAAGCGTGAAGACAATGCTTCATCATCTGCACATTACGAGTTCAAAAATTGAAACAAAAAAACACCGACAGGATAACAAAAATAATAGAGGTGTGTTGGACTTTTGTTAAAACTTAAAATTTTATTGTCTAGTCTATACAAACGTTTGCGACGTTCAAAAAACTTTTTTACCTATATTTTCGCAATAATTTCCTGAGTAAATAACATTTCTGAATGGCCAATTTTTCCTCCCCAGTTTCTGGTCATTTTGGGTAATATCGGGGATTCTCCACAAAATTAGCGAGTGTATTTTTCACTGAGGTACGGTTTATTTTAATTTAAAAAACTGTGTTTCTAGATGTAGTGGACAGTGAATTTTAAACTCAAATGAAAGACGAAGATTTTAGCAAACTTTTCTTTAAATGTTTTGTTTTTTATTATAACATCATGATAAAATAGTCGAAATGGCTCAAGATGATGTTTGAATTAAAACTTTTCGCAGCTTCAGTATTTGAAAATAAACTTTGTTTTAAATTTAAAAACAAACTGAGAGCAATTTCATGCTCAATGCAGCAAAATTTTGGAGAAATTTTTTATCTATTTTGCTGTTTTTGTCAAAAACTTTGCATTAACGCAAATTTTCATGTTTATTGTTTAAAAAGTGGCAAACTTGGTATATACTTGACTACTTATGGTAGAGTGAAGGCTTGTTTATTCACAGTGCGAATGCGAAAAGCGCAGCAAACTACGCAAAAAGCAGTGCAATTTGTTGTTTCAATAGAAAACGGTTTTCTGCGCAAGAACTTTTGTACAGGATCCAAAAATTAAAATGAAATAATTTTTCTTCAAAAAAAAAAAAAAAAACGGAGAAAATACCTCGCAGATATGCTATTGAAGTATGCAGCAGTAATCAAATTATTGAAAATCAATTACAACTGTTGGTTACTTTCTATTGTTTCAAAGAAGTTTCATTGACCTACTTAATATAATAGTTGTGCAAAATGAAAAGCAAAAGGAAAGAATAAATAACTGAACTGTCAAGGGGCATCGAATTGGCGCTGAAAAGATCTGAGACAAAAAGGACCTGTGCCGAAAAGTGACTGAGACAAAAAGGTTCGCGACAAAATGGTCGCGCCAGGAAGACGTGCTTCCATTCACTACTGCTATGCCAAAAAAATCGAACTTTCTTCTGGTACTCATAGCGTAGCCGAAGTGTGTGAAAAGTTGGCAGGGCACCAATTGCTCCATTTTTATGTCACTAAACCTGGGTTACACTGCTAAAGAATACTGCTGCAGTAACAATTTGTTGGCAACACTGAGTCTAATGTTGCTGGTCAGTAGTTGCAACTCGGATCTCCTGATCTGGAGATAAACTTGCTAGCTGCTTGAACTAGTGATTTATTTGTATGACATTACCAATTTGACTGCGTACATTTTTCAGATTCCTTCCACATGTATGCGAGCTTTACTTACTCATTATAACTGGGACAAAGAACGCTTGTTAGAAAAATTTTATGAATATGAAGGAAATCAAGAACGAATATTTAAAGATGCTCACATTATCAATCCTTTTAAAAGACCTTCTAAATTAAAAGTAAATAAAGTCTGAATCAAATTTGCTTGGACTAGAGCTACATATATTGATTATCTGTGATTAAATTTTTTATTTAAGCTGAATTAATGTTTCAACATTGCCAAGATGATTTACGAAGTTTTTTAATGAAATAGCTGTGAGTTTCAATTAACATTATTTTGCAAGCTTCTTCATTTGTGTTTAAAATAGATTTTTTGGTAGGCACTTAATGTGAGTAGCATTACTTCCACTGTTATGTGTACACACAACACAGAAGAATTTGTTTGAGTTAAGTTTGGGTGTTTGCTTTCAAACTTGTTTTCATGAGCAATCAGCTCCATGCTCCGAAACCTTTGCATTTAGTTATTTTCCTTTTACATGATATTTTTTACTAATGTATTTGTGTACTTAAATCAACTGTATACCCAACCTAACGATAACTTTTTTCTTTTTTTTTGAAATTTTGTAAGGTACCATACTAAGCTCCTGAGGTAGTTTTTTTGCCATAGTAAAACATCAGAAATTCATTAAGACTGTTTCTTTCAGAGGCAGCATGTTCTTCCTAATAAGCTAAATTTTAATATAGAGTAGTTGAATGTATTCTCCATCATTGCAGCCTCGTAGATTTGCCTACACTCCACATTAATTGTGTCTTATGTCTTTTTCAATTAAACTAACGTTGGCTCAATTAAACAAGGTATACCAGGCCAAAATATTAATTTAGTGAGTCCCTTTGAAAACTAAGTCAGCCCATGCTCGTAACCATTAGTTTTATCGATCTGATTTTATCTTTACACCTATTTAGGATGAGAATCATTTCAACAAAAAAGAGGAATCTTGTGAAATATGTTGCATGAACTTTCCCTCATCGGTAAGATGCAAATAACATATTTTATATATATATGCAGTATTCGAACTTGAAATGCTGTAAAACTATTTTCTTCATCACTGATTTTCTTTATTTGCTATAATCTGGATATATATTTTTTCATGTAACATCAAATTTTTACTTACTGTTTTATTTTTGTTGCTGGTTTCAAAAACTCCCAAAACCCAACTAGCTAGCTAAATCAATCATCAGACTAAGCGACGCATCATAACTTGAATGAGAAACATGCACTAAGCTTTTTAACATTGTTGATTGTAGTGTTAACAATGTTGATTGTGCGGTACGTAGGTACAGCACAGTATGCCTCAATTTTTACTAAGAAGTACGGTACGCCTTTTTTGTAATGGTACTGGTTCCGTACGTTGGTACGCTGTTTGACGTTTCCTAATGAACGTTTTATGTGCTGCGTGTGGCCGTCAATGAAGATTCGTGCGACCGTGCACATGGTCTAGGCTATTCCCAAATAATCATTACAGCCTTTTAATTTGTCGTTACAATTGTATTATGATGTCACAGTCACAAATATGGCAAATTGTGGTGTTATAACTGTTGCCTATAGATGCTAGGAGCCTAGGACTATCGTGGTATGCCATATATTGAAGAAAAATTTGAACGAAAACAACTGCGACACTTTGCTGAATACGCAGTGGTTTAAAAATTCCAGACTTTTCGCACATTGCTCCGGTTTTTTGTATGCAGAGGCAAAAGACAGCTAAAGCCGACACTAATTGTATGAATTGAGATTGCTGGTTTATAGGCTAGTGATTTCAAAGTCAGTTAAAATTGCGAGTAGTTAGAAGCAAGGATGGCAGTGCGGTACGTAAGTACGATACGGTACGCCTCAATTTTTGCAAAGATGTACGGTACGCTTTTTTTGTAATGATACGGGTGCTGTACATTGATACGGTACGCTTCAAAAATTGAACTGAAGTATGATACGCTGGTACGGTACGGTTCAAGGTGCGAGGTACGTAGTACGCAAATTCTGAGCATACCGTACCGTACTGCCATCTTTGCTTATAACATTCGGATCTAAAGGACACATCTCCATGCAGTCAAATTGCTTTTTTGACTAATTCAAGAGCTAATGCTTAAGCTGCTTTTTATAAAGCTATGTTTTGTTTGTGGTTTCTTGCTCATTGAAGCGTCATGTTCCATACATTTGTGAATCGTAGATATAGCATCTAGGAGGCATTGCCCCTTAACTGTTGATACATTTTCTGCTCCTACCCATGAAGAGCACACAAGCAGCAAAGCTTCCCCCATCCAAAATTTTCCAAATTAAGCATATGCTGGCTGTGACACACAGCAGTCAGTCCTTTCTCCACAGGTGGTCTAAATCGAAAAGGATTTAATTTTCAATAAGACTAATTAAATTTTACTAAGTAGGCTACCTTTTGACAATTGTAAGTACCTTTAAATTAATCTTTTTCTATCTTGGCTGTTTTGTTTTGATCACTTGAAGATTTGTAAGCATTTGCGCAGCATGTAACACTGTAGTGAACCAAGTGGTGTTAGTTATTAGCCAATTTGAATAAATTTAGATAGCTCTTTATACGCAATGCATAGTACTCGTATATATCTTGTTCAAAACTATTCCGTACTCAAACTTAGGTAACGTTTGCTTTTCTATTTATGCTCAAGTTTTTTAAGCCTGTTTCTAATGCACAGACGATTAAACTTATTTGCAGTTTATGACTGGACTGGCTTGTGGTCATTCATTTTGTAAAGGATGTTGGACACAGTATTTATCAACCAAAATAATGGATGAGGGGATGTCTCAGGTAAACACTGACCAGTAAATTTAATATGATAGTTAACAAGCAGTTTTAATATTTATATATAACAAGCACTTTTGATATAAATTTATATATAACAAGCACTTTTAATACTATTTAATATTTTGTTACCAGTAAATTTAATATGATGTGATAGTTTAATGATGGATCGGAAGAGTACACACTAACGGCAATCGCTGTAATCAACAAGCATAATTTGGGAATTGTTAGCACCTTGTTTCAATTTGACTAATTTATCTGATCTGACTCAGTTCTTAATGAATGTATGAGTGCATTTTATTTTACCATAAACCTGGCTGCTAAGGGGTGATATTCTTAAAAACAGTTGCCTTTGATCCAGTCTACACTATGCATAAAGTTATGAGCATATTCTTTGTTTATTTTAAAGAAAAATTCAGTGCGCTACGCGTGCCCGACTTATCGACGTGCAAACTGTAATTGGTTAAAACAAAGGACAAACTTGTAATATTCTCACGATTTTACGTCCAGTGTGGACCAGGCTTAAAGGTGGCGCTTTTGAAATACTATTTGTTGAGCGTTACAATTATTGGAACTCATAAAATGTGATAAGAAGCATTATAGTGTTTTTTTAACAGCTGCGTTGTAACTTTTTGTTTGAATGCTGAAGAAATGTAATGTAGTAGCATTGCTCCATAACCTTCAATTCCAAATTGTTCATTTTTTTAAAGTTTGGTAAGATTATAGTGTTTTTTTTAAGCTCTGTGCGTTTTGTTAGAGATTTAAACAAAAAAGTACCAGTATAATTGTTTGCCAAAGTGTACGCAAAGCTATTATCTTGAAGAATTAGGTTTTGTGTGAGTATTTTAATAATGTTTGAGCTGTTTTATTCGTTTTTCGAATGACATTATTTTACTGCTTACTTTAGACTATTTCCTGTCCTGAATTTGATTGCGACATATTTGTAGATGACGATATAGTCATGTAAGTATATCATTAACTTTCGAGATTTCTTTATGCTTATTGCTTATGCTTAATGTTGGCAATTTTGACATCCAATTTTTTGTGTCAAGTGTCTAAATTTGTTTTGATGTGCGATTAAAGTCAGAGTCATTCCGGTGTTATACGATTTTTACAATACTGCAGATGCAATATTAAGAAGATCTAACAACTAACTCACTCAACATATTTTAGCTAAGGATAACTCTGACAGACCTGACAATGCCTTGCTATCTTAGAAGCGGGAATCCTTGCCTGAGCGAGCTTACAGCAGTTAGCTATTCCCTGCTCACCTGGCTACTAGCCACTTTGTCACTCTGCTGTAGAGAAGGCATGAGTTTGATAAACTTTGACAAGTAATTTGAAACCTAAAAAAAAGCCGTGTCTAAGCAACCATAACGCAATTAGATGTCAATGAGCTGATAATTTGTTAATTTTTTCAGGAATTTACTGAGTGACTCAAAAGTCCGTAAGAAATATCAACATCTTATGACCAATAGTTTTGTAGCTGTAAGTATCATAACTGTGCTACTCTGTAAATGTTTTTATCACAACCCTGTATTTTGTTCAATGTAGCCATCTATGCGAAATGTACGCTTTTCACATGTCAATCGTTTTTTTTTAAGTAGCATTTTTCTGAAAAAGTTTTTGATAGAATGCAATAGAATGATTACGTTTGAATGATCACAAAAACCGTTGTATTGCATGATACTACGTTTCATGGGGGGAAGCTGGTGAAACACGAAGACACAGCTAATGGTATTTCTGTAGGTTTACGAACAGCATTACGTAGCGTGCACTGTTTATTGCAGAAGTATAAGGTTACTTCTACTGTGTTTTGAGTGGATTATACTACTAGCAGTGTTTTTGTGATACCAATAGTCCGGTACTGGTTAAGCAGTAAGTCTTTTGCTGCTCAACTTCTGGTTTTAGTTATCATTTTATTTTCAGTGGGTTAGCTGTGAGGTGTAGTCTAGCAATCTGCTGCATGGTTCTATCAATCAAGACTTAAAAATTAGTACTGTAGTTGCATCATTCTGCTTGACGTTCAGCACCATAAGGAGCATAGTGAACGTTACATTGAGGTATCGTAGTATGGAACGTGACTGCTTGACTGGAAGTGGCAGCATTAGCAGTGGATGAAGTTGTAACTAATATATCATCGAGTGACTGATCACTCAATGATGGAGTGGGTTGAACGTCTGATACTGAAGCGGTAGATTCGGTATCGATTCCTGGTCGAGTCAAACCAAAGACTATAAAACTTTGTATTCACAGCTTCTCTGCTTGATGTTCAGCAGTTAAAGGGGCAGTGTAAAGCCTCCACTGTGTGTGGTAGACAGGTGGGCAGGTTGACTCGAAGACCGACAAGTCCCTTCGCTGTCTCCTGGCCAAAGCAACTTGGTAGTTCAAGAAGTAATTACAATTGTCTTCGCACAAACTGAAACCCATCGCAACTGCAACGACATTTTTGACCTAACCCATTACTGATTGTTTAGTGCAATTCGTTATTAAAATGGTGTCCTGCGCCCGACTGTCACAACGTGGTCAAGGCCGAGTATCACGACATGAGACCAGTGAAATGCAAATGTGGACGAGTTTTCTGTTTCGGTTGCAGTGAAGCGTGGCATGATCCCGTCACGTGTGCAGTAAGTATTTGTCTTTATGTTGCGTAATGCACAATACCAGTTTGCACTATGCTCACTAGACTAACATTTTGCAAAGTTTTTGTTTCCACGTTTTTGCTCAATGCGCCTGAATTCCAATTGCCTTAAATGAAATGCTATGATTACGTTGTAATACTCCTAGACACTAGTACAAAAGAATTAGCAAACTCCAAATTGATTTTACTTATCAAAGCTATTTTTTCATTGATAATCTTTTGAGTGGTTGAGTTGTTAGTATTGCAATTACTGACTGAAATACGCAGGCTAGTTTACAGTGTTGCCACTGTGTTTGTGTGCAACCGCCTGTTTTCTTTCGTCTACAATGATATTAGTTGCTAGCCAAAATGTCCGCAATCGTCATCGCTATTTATTACTTTACTGTACTTTGACGTTTTCTTTATAACCTCGAAGACAACTATAAAGCTAGTATGTTGGTAGTGATTGCAATACGTTATCTATGCGTTAGTACTATGCCATTAGTCATTCTCCTAATTATTATGTTCCACTGTAATGCAACCACAGTATATTAGTATGTTTTTATCGACAACGTACGCTCGTGCACTATGCTCTTTGAATTTAGCCTGTGCACTTGTGCAGGCGTTGTCGTAAGCGCAGTAAAGTTTCCTGCGTCATCTTAATATGTTGATAAGAACAGTTTTAAATCCAAAAAGTTAAATCCAAGGAAGAGCAAGATCCTCTTTGTCCACGATCTTGTAAATGTTGATTTTTGTAAATAATGATCTTGATTTTTGTAAATGTTCGCGTACAAGAATAAATTCTGCGTATTGATCCTTGAAAATATTAAGGAATGGTGCTTCTGTTATGTTTGCTCTCGTAGAAAAAAAGGCAGGTTTTTCATGATAGAAGTACATTCGATACTCATTATAATCTATGGAATTAAATTTACGGGGATCAAACACCAGAGGAAGAAATCGTTTAAGTTTTTTTTTTTTTCATTTCCTCAGTTAATGGCATTACTTTTTTCATTTCCTCAGTTAATGGCATTACTTTTTCACAGCATTTACGAAAATGGTTGAAGAAATGCGACGACGACAGTGAAACGTCAAATTGGATTTCAGCTAACACCAAAGAATGCCCGAAATGCCAGATTACAATCGAGAAGGACGGCGGCTGCAACCATATGATTTGTCGCAACCAGTCGTGCAAAGTACGAGCTCTTTATTTTTGAAACACTTTTTATTTTTAGGGCCTCGTTTGGAAATTTCCTCTTGTGAATTGGTCGATGTTTACCGGTCGTTAAAAAGCCACCCTTCTTTCTCTTTGAACTGGTTCATAATGATTTTGTGTACCTTCGAGACGCTTATTATGGCGACACTTTACAATGGCGGAAGGGTCAGTCGCAAGGATAGCTCTTCCTACTGCATCTGGGGACACTCTGTGCTGTATCTTAGTCGTCTTGATTGTCGTCCTGCCTTTGAACATCTATGCAAAGCTATTTTTAAATGCTCTTTCCTCTTTATTTTTGACCTTTAGTCCAAACTCTGACCTTGAGGTGCAGCCCGACTGTTGAGTGTCCAAGGAGTTCCTTCGTGCCCCCATCCTTCGAATTAGTAGCACCACCACCACACTTTACAATTCCAAGGTTTGCTAGTGTTTAACTTAAGTACTCAAATGCTCTCATCTTGAAGCCCGGAAGATGTACGGTATATATCTGAAAGGTTCGTACCATACACAGTGTTGCCAATGGCTCATCAACGGGTCAGTGACTTGTCAACTTATTCACATAATAAGCTTTTCGAAAAAAAAAAGAAAAAAATCCTCGGGAATGTGAAATAGAATTGCCCTTGCTTAAAATTATATTTCGATTCTGCCTCACATCGATGTGATTTTCATAAAAAATAAAACCTTTTTTTTGGTAGTAAAACTCTACTTTGCAGCATGAATTTTGCTGGATCTGTCTCGGGCCCTGGGACCCACACGGCGCATCGTGGTATAACTGCAACCGATACGACGCTCACGAAGCTAAGAAAGCACGCGATTTACAAGAGGTTGGTTTCATTTTTTTGAAAAGTTTTTAGAATATGTAATTTTTGAAGTTCAATCTCTTAAGCCTCGAATTATAGTAAAAAGTAATAACTAAGAAGCTTCATCTTGTACTAGTAAATTTCTGTAACATGAGCTCCAGAACCAACTAATTTTAAGACAACATCACAATTACAAAGCTAGTGAAAGTTTAATTGTGGTTGATTTTATTTTTTTATTTCAGCGATCGCGAGAAATGTTGCAGCGCTACTTGTTTTATTGCAACCGATACATGAACCATTTGCAGAGCTTAAAGTTCGAACATAAGGTAAGAAATTTTCGCTGCTTTGGTAAGGTTAAAATCTTATCAAAACTCTCTTAGAACAAAGGATATTGGCTTTTACAATGTGCTGTGGATTCAGTTTATGTGATAGTGTTTTAACAACTTAAGAAGATGAAATAGCTTGGCAAGACTTTGCAGTCTCTTTTTACAAAGAATTCATCGTTAATAACCTTTTTCGAATGTTCTATTACTTGAAGATGATAACCTCTGAGACCCCGTATCTTCCAGATCACAGAGTTTAGGAATTGTCTTTTTTTGTTCATACTGGTTTAAACGGCTACAACTATTATTGGCTGCAAGCTTTTGAAGTTTGAAATCTAAGATGATACATTGGTTTCTTATTTATCAGCATGTTAAGTAAAAGTAACGCGGAAATTGCTATCTTGGGAAGAAAATGCGTCAATAAAATTCCTTTGAACCCAGTGCTAATTAATACTGTTTGTACTCTAAGGCCATAACAACATAAAGCGGTACTACTTTAAGGTTGTTCCTGTTTGCAGTGTTGATTATGTGTAAGGTGATAAATTATGTGACCTAACAATATCAGGAGGTGCCGTAATATTTTCACGACTGAGAAACTCTGAACCTTGTCCTATCCTATGTTTAATGTGTGCTGCTGGTGTGAATTATATTTTAGCATGGTGGTATTAACCTTGAATATCGATTCGTGTTCATTATAACATTGGAAAAGCGCCTATTTTTTATGACGTCATTGAAAGTTGTTGACTAACGTAACTGTATGACGTCATTTGCTAGATTGATAGATGCGGTACAGTATTTGACCTGTTGACGTACTGTACAGTACGAGCTTAAAGAGTAATTAAATAAGTATTGTAATAAAGCGATTTAAAAAAACAGTTTTAAGAGTCTTAGTTTCTCTGAAATATTTTGCCTGTCGTTATACCGAAATTGGGGGTTTCAAATGATAAATCCTCCAGAGTATTTTGTCCAAAAGGTCAAGCATAGCGAAACGAGTCAGCTGACCGTAAGGACTAGGGCTAGGTGACGGTCAGTTGTTGCTTACCCCCCAAAATAGTTAAAGTTGGAAAAGGAGTCATTGAGCAGCACCAACAAGGTGGAAGCTGTTGGTGTTTAATAGTTGATGTAAAATTGTCAGCATACCACTTTGTCTTTTCTTCGTTTGGGCTACTTATTCACAGTATGCTATCAGAAAATAATAGTTTGCTGAACCAAACAAAAGATGTTCTGGTGCGCAAAGAAGTTAAAACCAGACCAGGAAGCTAGTATTTTAGCAAAGAGGGATGAAGCTTCGTTTTTCCGAAAAAACACATCAGGGTTGCCTGTATGTTATATTTTGTTTTTATTTTACCTGCGTCACATTTATTGTTACCTCATTGTTTTTATAATGGTCGTTATTTCAGCAGCATCATGAGTGCTAATATTGAATTTGCAAATTGATAAAATAGTTTTGCATTGGTTCGAAGTTTTCTTCTTGTCTAAACTGGGAAGGCATTGTAATGTTATTCTGTTTTGTGTATTAGAGCATACTCAAGTTTTATAGATACATGCGGAATATAAGTTGTTTTCTATGGTGCTGTGCGTTTATTACAGCTCCAAAATGGTGATTTAACTACATTAATGAAAGCTGCTAAAAAGAATAGCTTCCTTACACATTTAGGCATACAGTATATCTAGTAGTAACAGCACATTGCACCTAAACACCTCAAGACTGACCAGTGGTGGCCTTAGGAAAGGGGGGCCCATGTGCGAATTAAATGGGGGTCTTTTTCTGTACACACCACTTTACCATGATTTATCTGCACATGCAATTACGCGCAACAATGCATTTCACAAATAACAAGACCAGAAGACCAGTGCTATTGCAGCCCTAATTAAATGAAATGTTTGTTCATAAGTTCCTCTCATCTAGCATATCAACTCAATTGATTGTAGTAAATTAACGTGAACTTTCAGCAATTGCTTTCAGTATGCTAGTGTTATTACAGAATATGTTTAAGTACTTAGCAATAATATTTGAATGTTTTATACTGCTTAGCATATGATGTACTGCATACTTTAGTCAAAAACCTATTACTGCCAGTTGCTGAAAGCAGTTGAAATAAAAAACAAGTGGAAAAATGACTACCGAGTCATAGGCGTAACCAGGATTTTTGATTGGGGGGAGCCCAAACCACAATCCATGCCATAACGTCATCAGAAACTTCGAAAGAGGAATTTTTTGATGGGGCAAAGATATCGCAGAATGGAAAATCAGAAGTTGTGGCCTGGTGTTGGCATGTAACTAAAAACTCGTTCAAGGAGAGTGCTTAAACCAATAGCCTAGTTAAAACGCGAAAATGTCTAAATTGGGAGACGTGCTTGAGTAAAGAAGTGTACTGTAATTCAAACGTATCTCAGACGGTGCCGCTGGGCGATTTTTTGTAATTTTTTGGAAAAAAAAACTATTTTAATACCATTGGATCACATTTCGCACGTATTCAGAGCCATTTGAAAGTATTAGATTTTTAACATTTAAAAGCCATTTGAAAAAATTAAGTTGTTCAGTCCTCCTTTTTAATACGTTTAAAATCTTGCATTTTGTGGTTAAATTTTGTTAGTGATTTCGACCATGTAGGGGGAAGTAAAGTACATTGCCTCATGTAATATTTTAGTAGTAAACAACCCTTCAGTCGATTATTTTTAGAGATTATTGTTTTGTCTTGAAAACAGCCAGTTATAGGAGTACATATACGGCCAGGGGGCCCAGGCTCTCTCAGTTCAAAAATTTGTTCAATGAGCATTTTCCTTACTGTAGCTAATTTTTTTCAATAAGTATTTTGTTGCATAAAAACAGGCGAGGTGGAGGTGAATTGTAATGGAAAAATGTTCAATAGATAGTTACGCCCACAAACCATGTTATTGCCCGAGTCGGATTTACATTGATTTGGGCCCCTGGCAGTTTGAGATTTTTGCAATATTTTCGTGCCAAATACAGGTGAAGACCAAAAAAGTCTTATCTGAGCGCGGGGCCCCTGGCACTGTACCATGTGTTAAATCCGTTCCTGGTTATTGCATTACATTCATAAAAAGGTTAGATGAGGGCCCCAGTTTGCAACTTTTAGGATAGAAACGCTTAATTTCACTCTGGTTACACGTTTAAATTGGTTGGCAAACATTAAATTGAAGGGGCCCTGGCCCCCTGAAACAATGTTAGTGTTGGGAACTCATTTAAATTGAGGGCCATTTAAATATTCTTGTAGGGGGCCCATTTAAATTGGTTGACAAAAATTAAATTAAAGGGGTGGCTACGCCTATGACCTGAGTAACCTAACAGCAGCAAGCAAAAACAAAGTGTAGTAAGTTGACTTTACCAGTAAATTTTTTTTATTTGTTTACTAATCTGACTTAAAAGTTAAAACTAATATTGTTTTGAAAAGAGGGATATGCGTAATAACACTTGAAACAAGTGCATCTTGAGGAGGGGGTACGTATGTAATGACACTTAAAACAAGTACATAAACTTTTTGTCATAATTTGCTATAGTTTTTCACAATCAATTTTTTTTTCTGCGCGCGATGTCAAATGGGAGGGCCCCCAGAAGTGGGGGGGCCCTGTGTATTTGCACACTTTGCACATTCCTAAGGCCACTACTGAGACCGACAATTACACGCCTTTACAGTTTATGGCTGGGCGCAAAACACAGCTGTTCGTATTAATCGAGGCAGCAAGCAGACTGTGGAGAACCTTGCGTCAACAACAAGTCAAGTTTTTAGATCACCAACCAGTTCTGGCGCGTCGCACCTAGTCATAGAAATGCTGTAAAAATCAACATTTGAACGAGGGCAGTTTAGACTACTAGCATGTTTCGAAGTCGGATAGAGAACCCTGATGATTTAGAATCTGCGCAACCTCTACAGGTAGATCTCGCATCCATGGTTAAAAACCATTGATTAAAACCAAAACTGTATAGGTTTTGTTGCGTTGGATTAGTTCTTCAGTTTGTGATTTAATCGCACCTTCTATCTGTGTTCAGCTTTATGCCAGAGTTAAACGAAAGATGGAGGAGATGCAACAGATGAACATGAGCTGGATTGAGGTGCAGTTTCTCAAAAAAGCCGTTGATACTTTATGTCAATGCCGGCAAACCCTAATGTACACCTACGTATTCGCTTTCTATTTGAAACGTAATAATCAATCGATTATCTTTGAGGTTAGTTTTTCGTACTGTCTGACATTTGTGCAAGGTCTTGCTCTGCCAACGATGTCTCATTTAGTTGTAATTATTGATCTTTTAGTGAAAGTTTTTATGAAGATTTCTACACCGTAACAACTGAGTTTCGCCATATGGCTTGTCGGTATCCGGTTGTTTTTGGTTTTACAAGAGGCCGCTTTAATTGCACATTAATTTGATGGATGCACAAGTTTTAGTTTTTATAGTCGGAGGTTTTTACTTAATCTCACTGATTTTTCACAGAACAATCAAGCTGATGTTGAAAGGGCTACTGAAATCTTGAGTGAAATTCTTGAACGTGACGTCACAACTGCGTCATTAACTGAAATAAAACAAAGCGTACAAGACAAATACAGGTAAAAATTTTTGATGTACTGTCAACAAAAGAAATATAACTGCAGCCAACCATTTTGAGAAAGATTTTGATTTTGTCGCTACCGATACACGATATAAATGTTGTAATTCGATATCGATATGCTATAGAAATGAACGATTGACGTGAGTACTACATCGCGACCGATACCAAATAGTAAAATCTTGCCAAATGTGTTGTATAATCTACAAAACAGCAAAAACTGTAGCGAAAGAATTAGATCAACGAGAAATAGAATATACGATAACCTATTTTCAGCTTGATTCGAAGAAAAGGTGTAAGCCCTCATTTGCTACTTTTGCACTGTGAATAGAAATGAAACGCTTTTGCGCGTGGTTTTTCAGGACCATAATCTTTTTGAACCGCTACTGTGAGGATGCGCTGACAAAGCACCTACCTACTTTGCTGCCTGCAGTCAAAAATTTGTATATTAGGAAAATAATTAACCAATGCAAAAATGTATTTCTGTGACCACTGGTTATGTTTCTGGTTAGGTGTTTTGAACCTACTGTAACTTCGCGGTATCTCATCAAGATGTGGTGTGGCAGCATCTTGCAGAGCTTTGTTACTCAATAGGGTTTGCGTCAAGTACAGAGCATCCCCGAAAAGTGTGATAGCGATTCTTTTGCAAGGACAATTTACACTTTTTAATAGGTACTGCAATTCGCGTCGACTGGCACTTTTATCCCACGTCCATGAGGGATATGACAAAGATTGGTGGGAATACATGGAAGCTTGACCGTCTTCTAGCGGAAATTATCAATATCAGTGTTGCAACCACTAGATGGTTCGATCGTTAAAGGTGGTGGTACGACAGTTTGTGCTGAAAGACTGAATAGATGCTTCCCGCGGCTACTAATAATAATGAATCTTAGCAGAGATGTGGAACTCTTTGTATGTCTTCGATAGTGTAATTACGTGTATTGTGTTACGAATACTTAGCATGATTGATTCCGCAGTGGGGTGCCCGTCTTTTCAGCGTTTCATTACTTGCGATCTCCAGGCAAAAATAAACTCGCAGAAATTTCAAAAAAATACCAAAAATACTGGGGTTTTGCCCGTTAGGGTTTTTTCCGTTTAAGACTGACCTGTGCTATTCTGTATCTTCCGGTAAATTGCCGACATTACTGCGTAGATCTTTTTTTACTTAAAGCAATTTATTACCGTACAAAAAAATAAAATGCCACTCTTAAGGCTCCGTCTACTGACGTAAAATTGTGAGCGTGTCATTAGTTTATGTAACCAACTGGCAGTTTGTACGCTTGCAAGGTGGCACGCCAACGTAAGGTCGCAGGCCTACCGTATTTCTGTTTATATAAACTAAGAAACTTTGTGCTAATAAATGTCATGCCCGTAACTCTATGGGTCAAAAATTGTAGGCGCGATACGAAGGTCAAACGCCCTATGTTGCAATTTTGATTGAATGCTTGGTGCTTCACGTTGCACGAAGTTTGAATCTTCGACGCTCTTTGCGTGCTTTGCGATAAAGCCATGATACTTTTGAATATTTTCATTTTTCATTTCTTTATACAGCAATATAGGTTATTGCTGTGCTGAAATATCCCAAAATATGTTGTAGGTCCTCAAATTAGTGGCGGTTTTTGGGACTTTAGATATCGCCCTTTTTCAGCTGTGGTTAGTTCAATTTCAGAGGTTGAGTTATTTTGTGCTAAGCCTGGTATTTGCTTATACTGTATGAGCAATTGAAAACGAACTTTAAAACGTTTAAAAAGAAAATCAGACTTTTTAATATAAGTTAAACAGGCGGAGCAATGTTTAGATTTGGTAAAAATGTAAGTAATTCAAAACTATAGAATTTTCTAGGATTTTTACAAAAAGAGAAAAGTATTTCTCGCCGTTACCGTACATCGTTCTGAATGACATCATTTGAAACGTCACTAAACCGTTCCACATACTAAAATTTAACGTCACAAACCACAAATTAAGGTCACTAATTTCTGCGTCACTAGTATTGGGCACGACTTGCCAAACTCAGTAATTTTGATGTTAATTTTTTGTTAAGTGCTTCGCCCTTGCAGACTTGGCCTGAAATTATGTGGATAATTGATGAAGACTGATTTACAGGTGGTGCAATTGCTAACTATTTGACTATAAACCATAGAACAATGTAAAGGTGCGGTAGAACATTTTGCTTTGTACAGCCTACTGGTCTGGGTTAGGGTAGTTGGAATACTGGTAAGGAGACTACTAGTGATCTAACAACATTGGCTTGAGCTCTAGCTTTATACATCTCCGATCTAATGACATTGGTTGATATTTGCTTCAAAGCAATAGCAGTCTGACTTATTAACCTGATGCCTGCGCAGTTTTACGTTGCATGCCGATATCGAGCAATCTAGCTGGCAAAATATTCACCACATATGCCGCAGCTTACGAAAATGATTATAGTCACACCTTTTTTTTTATTATAGGTCAAGTTTACACTGTATCACTTGCGTAATTTAGTTTTTTGCCGAAAAATAACGGAGTAACTTCGACCTTTGCCCAAAATACTAAAATCAATTAATTTACGCAAAAACTTAACCCATTTCGAAAAATTGAACAAAAGTGTGTTGCTTGAGACAGGGGTTCTTAAACTTCTGGTGTTATGGAGCCCATGAAGAGGTTGACCAATATTTACGGAGTCCAACAATAAATTAAAAAAAAAACGCATAGCTTGCGGAGTCCCTAAGTTTCTCCAGCGTAGCCCTGGGGCTCGGTGCGGTGCACTTTGAGACCCTATGGCTTAAGAGATTGCACTAACAGCGATAAGGTTAAAAACTAATTTTATTTTTTGCTTTCGTTCAGGATAAGTTTATTGTTTTGAAGTGCTGCTAATATTAGCGTCTTCAATTTTTTGTTCAAATTTGTGCAACGGCGACTAGAATTTTATTTTTGCTTCTGATTTTTTTAACGTGATAATATGATTTTGGTTTTGATTCTGTTTGTAGTTGTTGCACGGTTCTTTTACTGCGGCATAGATCACATTGATAACGAATGTGTATCTACTTAAACTAGCAAGAGGTTGAGTTCCTTTTACATTCAGCAAGATTGCTGCTTTTGTTCTTGCTGTACCCTTGCCAGCAGTTCAGCATTATGGATTTAAGGCTTTTTTCGACTCGAAAAATTTGGAAGTTGAAAGAACAACACCTTCTTGTTAAAAAGGCAAATCAACATCATTTGCTGGCATTTTGCGTTGTAAAATCGTTTTTAAGTTATTTTGTTTGTTACTTTGAAAGAAAGTGATCCTGCACTTTTGATAAGTCGAACACGGCAAAGCGCTGCTACAGGTCGAACAGTTACTTACTGTTTCAGTTAACTGTTTAAGTCCTTTTTACATGTCAACGTTTTCGACTTGGTTTTTAGTTATCGATTTCTTTTTATATTCTCTTCCCGTTTTTTTTTGAAAGAGTTCTGGAAAATGGTTGTGTTAAACGAGAATATTGGGATCGTGGGTAAGATTATATTTGGTTTAAATTGATCCAATTTTTAAATAAAATGTGTTTAACCCGGACGCAAAGCAACGCGTAATTTGCAAATTCGCAATGTGACGCGCACGTCCTTCGCGAGTGGTCGTTGGTAACCACCGAAGAGCAAAACTTAAAACTTTTTCGTCCAAACACTGTTTAATCTAGGCGGCGTGCTTAACAATTTAATGCAACTCAACTGTATCACAAACGGGGGCATGGGGGCCCAGCCCCCAGTCAATTTTTGTAATTTTTCGGCAAAAAATTTACCTTTTTAATGCAATTTGGACCACATTTTACACGTTTTTGGAGCCATTATTTCTAAAAATTTGGAAGTCATTTCCGATTTGAAAACACGTTTAAAAGCTTGTCTTTTGGGTTAAATTTTGTGAGTGACTTGGCTGAGGGGGGCTGAAGCTCCCTTCGCCCCCCACCTGGTTGCACCACTGCTACTCAACATCTTGCAAAGATGTTAATTAAGGTGAATTTACACAGTATCCGTTTTTGCTTCTCCGTAAAAAGTAGGCACATTTCTATCAGCCCATATCCGCACTAAGTAGGCTGTCACATATAGCTAAAAATTATATGAACGATGAGAGCAATATTTCAAAATAGAGCTGTACCCGTTTACAAAATTTTTTTTCGGGGAAACTTTTGTCCAGTATGTGACCGTCGGGTTAGTGCGAATATGAAAAAGCGCATACTCTTTCACGGAGAAGCAAAAACGTAAAAAAACAACGAAAAACGGATACTGTGTAAATCCACTTTTACGCATTGCTTTGCTTCCGGTCTAAACACACCTTTAGAAATCAGCCTGGTACATGACTAGTTTTTTCACTTCGTGAACAGCATCCTTGTGCAAGTTTTACGTGGACATTTTTTAAATTTTATTACTGCTCTAAGCAACGCTGCGATAAGGAATAGAATTGGTTTTGACATTGTAATGCTGTAATTTGTTTTTGTCGACTGTACGTATCTATTTTGCATATTATAATTTGATGTAATGCCTGCTATTGAATTTCGAAGCAAAAAGATATCTCTATTTTAGCAGAAGACCGATTTCACATTAGAGCGGTAGTCATGGCAATTTATTTTACAAAATGCTTTAATTCATTCTCTTTTTCTTGATGACACCAGTTTGCGAGCCTAATTATCAAGCAAAATAAAAGGGTCTTCTGGGCGTTTACCAAGCTCTAGACCAATAATCTGGTGCAGATCTTAAAAAGGTCTTTTCTGGGTAGAATCGATAGGAACACTGGTGAAAACCCAGAGGAAAAAATAGAGGTGTCCGACTTCTTGGCTGCGTAAATTCAGAAAAAAGGTGAAGACCATGTGTAGATTGTAAATAAAACTTCATCGCGGGCCGCAAATGGACCCAGGGACGGACGTTGGACATCCATGCTTTAAGCCATTCAGAAGGCCCATGCAAACAGGGTTTTCTTTGAAAGCTCCTGCATCCTCTAAAACGCCCCAAGGATAACATATCCACGGATCCCAAGTTTCCTTTCGCCACTTGTGCAATAAAATTTGCAACTCTGTTTTAATATTCTCATAAGCTGGATCATGCGCCAGATTTTTGGACTCCAAGGGATCAGTAGCACGATTAAAAAGTTCAAATTCTAAACGATAATAGTATTGCTGTAATGATTTGAACCAATTTAAAGCCTCGCCCCTGCTTGTACGGTTCAAAAGATCTTGAAATGACGGAGCCAAATAGAAATCTTGATCAATTGGAAAAGGCATTTTGAAATTTAGGTTTTCAATGTATGTCCAGTATCCTTTATGAACTGATCGCATTGGATAAAACATTGTTATTTCGTGAAGACTATGACTACCGTATGCTACATCCGAATTGGAATCAGTTAAAAGCGACTTTCCCATTAGTTTTACGTCTCTATCGAAAAGTTGATACGTTGGGTAGGAAACACCAAGCCAGTCTAATATCGTTGGCGTTATGTCAAGGAGAGATACAAATACGTCAGACTTTTTGCCCCAGTTCTGCGTATCCAAAGGCGATGACAAAATAAACGGTTCGATTGTGCCAGAATGATAGAGATTAGTGCGGCCATTTGGAAAAGGAATGCCATTGTCAGAAGTTAATATAACTAAAGTATTATCTAAAAACCCGTATTTTTCCAGTGCGGTCATCATAAGTCCAACACCTTGATCTAGACGTGAAATAGTAGTATATTGCGCCGAAATATCTTCCCGAGCCGCCGGTGTGTCTTGAACGAAAGACGGAACAACTACTTCGCTGGCATTATAATACAATGGAGTCCAATCAGGGATCACGCCCATGCCGCTTTCTCCATTTCCAAATTTCTCACAGAAATTACCAAACTGGGGGTTGGTGTGGCCGCATCGGTGGGGATCATGGAAGCCTATGTACAAGAGAAAAGATTGATTTTTTGCTTGGTTCTTCAAAAATTCTTCGGCATAATCTTTCATTAAGGTTATGTTTCTGCCGACTTGCATAATTTTGTGATTCTCCTCTGTTTGGGCAAAATCGAATGGATAAACATACTCGGGAGCTACGTGTTTCTTCCCGATTATTCCGGTTCGAATTCCGGCCTTTCCCAAAAGCAAAGGCAAACTTTGGACTCCGTCAAAGGAATTGAAATGATGATATCCGTTATGCAATCCATACATTCCTGTAAGATGTACAATTGGGTTACAAATTAAATTAATTACAGAAACTAATATGTTCCACCCGCTTAACTCAGTAAAACCTGTACTTGTGCAACATATCTAAAATACAGTGTATTAAGGTATTTTTTGAATTTTCACCCTAGTGGTAAAATTTCTTCAAAAGACTCGAGAAAAGCTGCTCGGTCAAGTTATCAGTCTGTCGTAGTGGCCCGGTGCGGCTGAAAATATGCAAATAAAAACTACTAGAAGTTGAACTGGTTGGACAGACGCGGATTCGTGTAGAAACTTGCTGAGTTTTCATATTCAGCGCCTGAAAACTAACCGTGAACCAATTATTAACCACAACTTCTACGACTGCACAAAAATATGTTTGCATACCATTTTGATGCTGTGGGAGTCCGGTTAAAATAGTTGATCTGCTCGGGGAGCAGCTGCTGACTGAAGTGAAAGCATTTCTGTAGGTGACTCCGCGTGCGGACAACGACAAGATATGAGGAGTTTTAATAACTTTGTTGTCGTACGAGTTCAGCTCCAATCCCAGGTCATCAGCCAGAAGCACCAGCACATTTCGAATGTCGCTGTTTCTATTTGCGCCAATTTCGGCTGAGGCTCTCCCAGCAACAAACAGGATGAAGAAAAGAAACCGCATGGTAAAACCGTATCGTTCACATTGCCTAAAAATAAAGTTTGATCAGTGACATACGGTAACAGTTAGTCAATTATTATCAACTTGAACAAGAACATTTCAGATCTTAAAGCGATCACACGATCGAATTTCTTAGGAAAACTGTACCGCAATTTTGGCCAATAGTGGGAGCCAGGCCAAAACGTAGGTGTGGGAGTACGCTGGGCCATGAACGAAAGAGGTCGTATACGGAGGCGCCCGCAGAAATTTTTTCAGGGGAGGGGCAAGCGACGTATCCATTATCTATTGGATGAAATAAAACCTTGCAGCTGCAACCAGGGTTTTGTTAAGGCCCTTGAATCAAAAGTTAAAATGATCCTGTTCAAAACATGTTGCAAACTGATGCAATTCAAGTGTATTATGGACGGGGGTCTGGGGCTACGCCCCCAGTGGCTGGGCAATTTTCGATAACCATTTTAACGTCATTTGGATCATATTTCGAACGTTCTTAAGGCCATTGGAAAGAACAAAGGTTCTGAGATTAAGAATCTACTTGAAATTTCTACATTACCCAGCCCTTAAACCCCTCTTCAATTCCAAATCCAATTCAAACCACGTTTAAACGCTCGCATATGTCAGTTAAGTTTTCCAAGTGACTTGGAGAAGGGGAGGCTAAGCTCTCTTAGCCCCCTTGGTTGCGCCGTTGACTGCAACCTGAATTTTGTTAAGGGAGGGGGCTTAAAGTTTTTTGTTTAGGAGCCTAAAAATTGAAATTTTTTGCTTAAAAAATGCCTCAATTGGGCAGCGTGCCGAGCAAACTGGTGCAGGTAAAACATATCACAGACCGGGGTTTTGGGGCAAAACCGTACCAGTAACTGCTGGGCAATTTTGGTAATATTTCAGAAAAAAAAAAAGCCATTTTAAGGCTATTCGAATCAAATTTCTGCAAAATACTGACTCAGAAGGTTAAAAATTGTGGCATTATCCTTATCGTGGTCTTTCGTCAACAGGGGGGGCACAGCCTCCCTGGCTACGCTACTGATTACAAGTTTGGTTTTGATTTCGGTTTCTGAGCAAAATTAATTTAATGGCGTAGTAATTATTATTTTAGTGTTTATATAAGCACAGCGTAAATTTAAAATATTAAACGCTGTATTGTATTTAGATCCTGATAAACGCTCAAAGACAAATGCTGAAACATTTAATTCTTAATCCAAGAGTGTTGCGTACGCTCGCTTTTAAGAAAATGCTGTATGATAATTCACGTAAAATGGGCAATCCTGTTCCTCCTGCCCTCCAGTGGCGTTGCTATGGATGGTGACACCTGTGGTGGAATTTCGTGGTGTCAGCCTTTATAATGTATAGTTGCAAAAGGTTATATTTTAAAGATAGCGGTAATTGTAATTACTCTATAGATAGCGGTTGTTATTTGCTAGATCAATAAATTCTCATTGTAGGATTCTTAAACTTCGAAGCATGAGCAGCACACATTTAGTATCAGGCGGGTAACCAGAATTCTGCAATGGTGAGAGGGGCTGTTTCGGGGGTCCGGGAGCTCCGTCCCCATCCGCTGGAGGCATTTGGGGTCTGGCAAGGAAGCCCCCAACACTCGAAAAATTTTATTTTTCTTGCTAAAATAACTTAGTTTCAGGCTAATTTGATAAAAATTAATGCTTTTAAAACGAGGTACTAGAGTGAACTGCGGTGGCATAAAAATTAGCTGTGCAAAACATGACTAGACGCCGGTGCGTTGCCAGACATCTTCAATGTGGGGCTGTTTCGGAGGTCTGGAGTTGGAGCCCTCAGCGCTCGAAAATTTTGTATATTTTTGCAAAATAACTTTTAGGCCTATTTTGATAAAAATTAATGCTTTTCAAATGTGGCATAGATATTAGCAGCACAAAAATATGATTAAACTGGTTTCATAAATGGGCATTGGCTATGTGCGAGGTGGCTAATAGTAAAATTTTGGTTCTCTTATTTACAAGCTGTTACCGTAAACGATAAAACCTTAAAGTTAATACTTAAATTGTAGGGGAGGACGCGTCCCCCCATCGAGAGTTAGCGTATCCCCATCGAGATTTAGCGTCCCCCCATCGAGATTTAGGCGTCTCCCCATCGAGATTTGAGCGCTGGATGATTAGCCGAAAAAGAGTCAGCCAGCACGAATAAATCGCAAATTCCGGCTGAATATAATCCAAAATTGCGGTAAAGACCATTTTTTCTTTTGGTCCTCACCTGATTTGGAGAAAAAAACACTTCAATTTTCGGCGAAGACCTTTTTTTGGTCTTCACCTGATGTGGAGGGAAAAGCACTTCAATTTTCGGCGAAGACCTTTTCATTTTATGTTTTGGTCTTCATTCAATTTCGGCGACGGAATTACATTAATTTCACTGATGTATTTTCGCAGGCCAAATGCGTTTGGTCAAGACTGCAAAAGCGTCGCCCCACGCAAAATTATTCAATTTATGAACTGCTTATAGTTCCAAGAAACTTACAAAAAGTAATCCATTTCGTCTATATTTAATGAAGAAAAATAATTGGTGAGGGGGGCTAATGAACGAATTAGAAAGTTGAAGTGATTAGTAATTAACTGATACTGAATAGCCAGTTAGCAACCCTCCCTATTCCTGAGCTTATATATTTATTTATGAAACCAATACCTATTCAGCATGTTTCAACATTCGATCAAATTTGATTGTTTAGTTTTGGCAATTTTTCAAAGCTTTTTACTGATTTGAGAGTTAAATTTTTGATAAATTAGCGCCCCCCCCCCACTGAATAAATGTTTCAAAAGATGCTTTAAATCATTTTCTAGTCCATTCCACAGTGCTAAACATCTCCGATGATATTAACACATTGCTTTTTTTTATTCGACTGGTATGATAAAATGGGGTCACCCTAAAATGGTGACACCCTGGGCTGGCTGCCCCCTCCCCTAGCGAGGCCACTGCTGACCCTGCCCTCTGCACCAAGGCAAAAAAGCTCCATAAAGGGTTGTTTTTTTTGGATGGATATATTTAGACTTATTTTGCAAAATTGAACGTAAAAAATACTGGACATCTTAATTTTTTTTTTGGGGGGGGGGCAAGTGCCCACCCTGCGGGCATCCCTGGTCATGTACCTCCAATCTCGATTCTTTGAACTTGAAACCGAAATCTTGCGTTTCCAACTTAAACTCGTTGAAGATAACTAATAACTTTACACGGAAGTCTTTGGAATTACATTAAACGCGATGACACGCCACCTTCAGACCAAAGTGCCGTTTGAACACATACATTGCATAATTCATTACGTTATGTTGCACCTAGCACATTCCCGGTGAGGTTTTCAAACTTTGTTTGCTTGTCCCCAGAATAGCATCCTAACGCAAATAAGCGTGGTAGTTTTGAAAGAGTGTCGAAAGGTAGCCGATGAAAAATGAAGTTCAAGCAAGGTGAAAAATCAAAGTTCAAGCATCGCACGCAACCTTGTTGAGCGACCAAATATTAAACATATTCTCGACAAGGATTTCGAAAGGCTCAAACTTGTTCGGCATTCACAATACCATGGGTAGCCTGAATTCTAAACAAGCGTAATTAAAAGATAATTTTAATATTATTAACATCATGCTACATCTGAAGTCATTATAATGCAATGCCAAACTAGGGTAAGAAAACAGCAATACTATGGGTGTGTACTGGGCAGTTAAAAAAATTTTTTTGAACCGATCAGTGGTCGAGTGAATAGAGCGTTTACTACTGATACGGTCGACATGGGTTCGATTCCCCGTCGGGTCAAGCCAAAGACCAGAAAAATTGGTATTCACAGCCAGGGCTGCCGAATCCCCGGGGGGATATATCCCCCCCAATAATTTGAGTATGGTCTGCATCTGCATCCCCTCCGATAATTTGACTCTGATGTGCATCTGAGCGCAGGTCTCCACTTGAATTCGGGGGAAAAAAGTGTTCCATTTTTGGTGAAGACCTTTTTTTTTTGTCTTCACTTAATTTGCTTACCTGAAAAAAATCGTGGTCGAGGTTCATCCCCCCAATGTTGAAAATAGGGCAAAATTGCAAATTATCCCCCAATGCTCAACAAAGATTTGCACCCCCTGTTCACAGCTTTCCGGGTTGACGTCCAGCATTTAAAGGGAGAGTGAGAAGCATGGTGTGTGGTAGACAGGTGGCAGCTTGACTCGAAGACCGAACGGTACCTTCGCAGTTTCCTGGTCCAGGCAATTTATGAATAAAATGTAATTACAATAAATTTATTTTGAAACTGGATGCAAAACTAAAGCAGAATTTTTCGTACTCATACATCAATTTTTGGAGAGTATTCTATCGGCCAAAAGAAACTGGTCCCTTTATTCCATGGGGTAGCTTGTGGCTACGGCAGGTCTAAAAACTATGAATGGCAATTTGACTCGAGTCTTTGCGAACTCGCACACTAGTTACTGGAGCCCACCGAAACATATCGAACCCAAAATGATCAACACTGACCAGCAAACGATTAAGTCTGCATGAGACAAATATCAATTCAGTATGCACCAGTTAAGGATGTTTCCGAGTGTATTTTCAAGTTTTGGCAGTTTGTCTATCACGTAAACAGCATGTGCATTGGGGTCCACAACAACTGACCGCGAACCACATGACGCCGATTACCTGAAAAGAGCGATCGTAAGCATATTTTACTATCCCCAGAGCCATCTTGCCCAAACCCTCACTTTGTGACAAAATCACTGTGACGAAATCAGTGACTAAATCACTATGACGAAACTGTTGGTTCGCGGTCAGTTGACCTGTCTCGTGTGCATCGTACACCTGCAAACACCGTAGAAGTCCATTTCACAGCACCACAACAGCCTTCGACAAGAAGCGGTTTGCAACTGGTAGCAAGGCCTTAATATTTTTGTTCTGGTATGCAAATGCTATTGAAAACGAAGACAGCGATAAACATAATTTCGTGGCTGCTCAACTCGAATTTCACGGAATGAGTGAGAGAAGATTATGGTAGTATGGTACCACATTAGAAACTTACCTAATCATGGAATTTAAAGTTGAGGTGATTCCATGCATACAAAGAAGAACATTAACTAAAATCTCTACTCAAAACTTAAAATGCATCTAAACAAAATTAAATAGTATTTATTTGGCTTGCACAAACTTTAGCTTATCAAATTAATGTCAGTTCAAGCAAACACTAAAATCAAAAATCATATAAACAAAGACAAACGGGCAACCAACATACGATAACTGGCACACAGTACACACCAGCCATGACCAAAACTTTATGGACAGCCCATAAAAACAGCATACAGTAACATACTTATGGGCGCAAAGCTGAATATATACTGACTGAATAGAGCAAAACGCTGTCAAACGAGTGGTATAGGAAATCCAGCCAACTGTTTCAGTACAGTTAGAAGGCCATCTGCCTCCAATTTTGTCGCGGCAGTACGTGCAGGAGCTGACAAGCCAAATGATGAGTACAAAAATTTTTCAAAATCACTGAAAAACGCACAATTTTTGCACCGCGTCCAGGGATTGGAAACTGTTTGTTACCAGCTCGCGTTGTAAACATTGACAGTGTCTTAACCACTTAGTAACGTCAAGTGATAGGGTTTTCATCCTCTCGGTTGCATTGAAAAGAAACGCTTCGTCTCCGGAAAAGTTCCAGGGATAACCAACCGATATGAAAAACGAATCGGGAATCGATTTGTTAAAAAATTTTAATCTAGTATTAGAAGTTCGAAATATTTATGTAAAGAACTATTTATAATAATCATAATATACCACAGTACGCGTCGAAAATTAAAAATGTAAAACCCTACAGTCTGTTTCACCCGTAATCGGGATCATCAGGGGTATCTTATTCAAACAGAGTTTAAAATAAGATGTTATGATATTTGCTCAGGCCTACGCTGTCGAGTACTTTTTTTGAATCGGTTAAATTCAAACTCCACTCTCAAAGTTATTTAGATACACATTATAGCTTTGCGAAATGCATTATTAATTATAGAATGTGGTAAACAAAAAAAACTTTGAGGTATTTACGATGAATTTAAAATCTTATTAACAATTTTTAACTCGACTACTTGAATGAATTACGGAATCGAACGCAATAATAAATAAAAACTATTATATAATACAAAGCACAAATACATCTCATGGTTTTAGAAATCATTGCTTGGGCAAATTAGCAGCACACATTGACACAATGGTAGTAAATTAAGCATCAAATGACAGTACCGGTACACAACAGTATTTCTATGCAGTCAGCACTAACAACACAAATCACAAGTAGTAGCCATGTGGCAGATTGACTCGATGACCGAAAGGCCACTTTGCTGTCTGCTGGTTGAGCCAACTTGGAGCATAAAGATGTTAATTGCACGGACCGTGACTGTTGAGCGTGGACGTTTAGTCGACGGACGATTAGAGCTGCCGATTATGCGCCGAAACTTTTAGGCACTAGAGCTAAACAAAAGTTAAAAAAAAAGGATTTTTTCCAAAAGTTTTTTTTCCTAAAAAACGTATTTAAACCAAAAAAAAATTTCTTATTATAGTTTTTTTTTCAAAAAAAAAAAAAAAAGAATTGGTTTTCCGCTTTATGTTTGCAAAGTTTTCTTTCCTAAGCCGGACGTACGGTGCTGAACAATCGTCCGGAGTAAAACGTTAGCAAATTTTTATTGTAGAGAATGCAGTGAGCGTGATAAATTTAAATTACATAGCACTTGTACGCAAATTTTTACATGAAAAATTGTCAAAAATGGTTGTCAAGTCTACAGCCGCTTCTAATTCGACTCACACTACAAAAATAACTCGAAAACCATAATTTGAAGCAGCATACAATCATGTACAACTTCAAAAGTTCTTCATACAATTCTGAAGAAGTTAAAGGTAAGAATTTAGCATAGTTTTTACTAGTTATTTACAAGGTGTAAAGATTAGACTTAAAAATATTCATTTAAAATTGTTTTTACTACATTTACAACAAGGTGTAACGATCATAAGTAAAAATCAACAGGGAGATGAATCCTTATCTCCAGAAAAACTTTGTACTGTATTGTTTGATACAAGGACTTAAAATAACCATGAAACGTTACGTGGCTTGATGCGTATGACCAAGATTACACAAGAAACTCGTGCCCGTAAACCGCAGAATTTCAGATCTCGGGCTGAAATTGCGTATGTCCGACTTAGGAAAGAAAAGTATGCGAACATGTAGAAAACAACTTTTTTTTTTTTTGAAAAAAAAAAATTACAATAATCAATTTTTTTGTATGATAAACGTGCTTTTGGGAAGACTTATTTGAAAAAAAAATTTTTTTTCAGCTATGGCGTCCAAAAGTCCTGGGTCTTAATAGTCTCGGCGCATAATCGGCGTCGCTTACCGTTCCGTGCATAAACGTCCTTGCCTAAAAGGCGTAGACCGGTAATTACAATCAGGCTTTCCATGCTTTAATGTCACAAAGTATATGCCAAAACTATTCACAACACCCTTCAATAAATCTTTCCGTAGGCGTATTGTAGTGTGGAAGCCCACCCAGAGGGATGAAAGATTTGATGAATGAACATTCAAT
The DNA here is from genome assembly GCA_963965965.1 of Trididemnum nubilum. NCBI lineage: Eukaryota > Metazoa > Chordata > Ascidiacea > Aplousobranchia > Didemnidae > Trididemnum > Trididemnum nubilum. The sequence continues at coordinate 3,724,900 of OZ014470.1, read as the reverse complement.
ACTAATGAAATTTGAACAAACGTCACTAGAGATGTGTAACTGCACATTCAGGTCGCATCAGTCCTACAACGCAGCGCATTACACCACTCTCAGGTCGCGACTTTTCATTCCCGCCAAGAGTTGATTTACACACGTAAAAATGCCAGTTTATCAGTCACAGCCGCTTTCCAAAAATTCTGAACAAGACAAAGTACTCAGAAAAACGGTGTTCTGAATAGTTACTTTGATTAAGAACAGTAGAGCCTGATTTAAAAAAGTAAAATTTCTAAACGTTTCGGACTTAGCTATGTACATCATCATTTTTTAACACGGCTTTACTGTTTTTAATCAAATTAAATAAAACTGCTGGGCAATCAGTACTGAATAGTAACTAATCCTCGAAAAATAAATCACCACAGTAGCATTTTGCAAACTTTGCATTATGAGAACATCTCTACTTCCTTATGAACTTTGGTTTATACGCGGAGTTACCATCTGCCAACAACAAAACGTAAGGACGCTGCCATGCGATGACGTAGTACTTAGCATAATCCATAAAAACACTTTGTTGCAAAAATCATATTGATATCGCTAGATATGGAGTTCTACCAGCGATTAACCAACTAAAAAAAATTCAAAATGCTAAAAGCAATTAATCAACCAAAAATCAACATCTTCAAACAAGCAAGATTTATTTAATCAAAAAATCACTTCAGAAAGTTAAAATGCCTGGAAATATTTTAAATATCCGATAGGCATAGAACTACGCCAACTTTCGTAATTTTTAGCATGATTCGTTATGCTACCCTTAGCAGATTCATTGAAATTGGCTACTGGTATTGCCAGTGTTGGGCATTAACTCGTTAATAAAGACGTTAAGTTTTTCATTAACGAGTTAAAAAGCTTTTGCAGGTTAACTTATTGACTATAACTTTCGTTAAACAACTTTAATGTTTACGTTAATCCGTCAAATTTCTAGGCTACACTATGCGTCCTACTGCCATGATAATAATAATTGTTTGCAATTGAGCATAGTGTCGGAATAATTTTACTCTTTAAAGTGATTACCATTACGCATAAAGTATTTTAAAAAGATTACATTTTACTGAGCATCAACTGCAGGTTAGTATCGATTTTTTTTTAATTAACGAATTAACTTTAACTTGCGTTACTTTTGTTTTTCAGTTAACTATTTAACTTTAACTGAGTTAAAAAATTGCTTGAAAATTTTTAGCGAATTAACTTTTAGCAAATTAACGATTCTCATTAACTTGCCCAACACTGGGTATCCAGCCTACAATTATATTTAAAAGCAATTTTTTACTCCACAGTAAAAGTGGCCAAATTAATAAAAAAAACAAAAACATTCTAACTACGACATAATAAGCACGGTAATCAAAAAATAAGCACGTTCTTACAAATAAGCACATTCATTATTTGTAAGACATCGCTTTTGAAAATAAGCATGAATTTAAGAAATAAACACGAAATGGCAACCCTGTTTATAAGTCTGTACTACCCAAGATTTCAAATAATTATATTTGCTTAATGTAAAAATATATTGCAAAGCAAAACTGAAGAAATACACAGCATTCACTGACGTCGATTTCAGGGGGGCCAGGGGGCGCAGCCCCCTTGGGTCTGACACTGAAAAGAGCGAAATATGTCAGCACCCCTCGGTTTTTTGGCAAGTAATGCCCACTTAACCCTAAGTGTGTTGAAGAAATATTTTTGAGAAGACGTTTTCAAGAACGCATTAATTTACACGTAAGAGATGATCCAAGAAGAATGTCGCAAAAATTGTCGCTTAATGTGGACTAAACATAACCAGCGCTTAACTTACAAAGTCAGCAGTACGGGTACTCGTAAACCGCAGCAAAGCCAAGTCGTTTTAACTGAAATTAAGTTTATTCAAACTTCGTAAAAAAATTTTCGCCCCCTCGGAATTTGTTTAATCAACAAAAAATCGACGCCTATGACAGCATTGTATTAAAAAAGTGATTATTACGTAACATAAAGATTATATTGTTGAAGTGTATGAAACAAAAAATCTACAATTTTGAACTGCTTGTATGCATAGCTGACAGAGCAGAAACTCCACTTAAATCAGGTAGTTTAACAAATGATGCAATCTGAAGAGATATTTCAAGCAATTTGCTATGCAGAGGTTCAAGGATCTTTTGGCTTCTCGTCTAAACAAATATTAACTCAAATCACGAAGCATCTAAGATTTTAGTACTCTATAGATACTCAAATTTATAAATTGGAGATTCCTAAAATTCTGATCAGTTGACAAGGAAGCTAAGCTCATCAGCAATATTAAATATTCTAGTTCATGCAGAATCTCAAGCTCTAGAAGAAGAGTAGTGGATAGAGTGTTGCTGAAGCAGTTGACTCTAATTCAACTACCAATGTTCAAACCAACGGTTATAGAAATTGATATTCACCTTTTCCTCGTTTACGTTCCGCAACAAAAAGGGACAATGTAAAACCTCCACTGTGTGGCAAAAAGTGGCAGCTTGACTCTTGTAAGAGAGCAAAGATCTTCAGGCCATGGCAAATTGGTGAATAAAGACACAATTACAATAATTGTCAGCCACGAAAATACAGCACACTATAGATAGCAGCTTCAAGAACAATACCTTGTTCACTACAATAGCGGACATTTTGATCAACGTGTGAACAGCATTCGAAATAAGATTCAAAGAAAGCATTTCATGTTTGATCCCAGGATCATTCAAATGTCCACAAATCCACTGCTGTATCTAAAAGGCAACATATTCAAAATATAATTAACAGACGCAATCAATTTTTTTTTTTTGACCGTTGCAATAATTGCAAAAAATAATTACAGTACAAAGTCACATCACGTGATGCTAGGAAAAGGAAGAAACAAAACACTATCCTTGAAATTAAGTAGAAATTATTGTATTTCAACATAAAACAGATCGAGCTTCTGAGAGAACTTAACTACAACATTGCAAACCTATATCAGGTAAAGCCTTATTTAAAATAATGAAATTTTTAAACGTTTCGGACTTAGCTATGTCCATCATCAGTAAAAAGTAAAATCTTATTCTATATATCAGGTAACTACCAATAAAATCAATTAATACAAAAAATAAATTTAAAAAAGACAATAAACAGATGAAGACAAAAATAATACATACTATTAGCACATACAGAGTTGCCACAGAAACTGCAAAATCAAATTCCAGGACTTTCCTGGACTTTTTTAGATGATTTTCCAGGACTTTTCCAGGACTGTGCAAGGTTTTTTTACAGGACTTAAAATTTAATTTTTACTATTGCTCTTTTATGCACCCACTTTTTGTACTTGTTATTGAAGAAAATTTTGATGCCACACATTTGGATTTCTAGTCCTGACTACTAGCCAGGTTTAAAGCAAGAAATCTGCAATGGGAGGGCTTGGCTTGGGGTATGGGGATGGAGTTGCCAGCTGCTGGAGGCCATTGGGAGTCTGAGCCCCGAGGGCAAAGCCCCCAGCATAAAAGACTTCATAATTTTTTGCAATAATAACTTAATTTTAGGCCCAGTTTGGTAAAAATTAATGCATTTTAAACGAAGCGCAGAAATTAGCACTGCGAAAACATGATTGAACTGGTTTTATAAATAGGCTAGAGTATGTGGGTGATCGTAATGGTAAAACTTTTGTCCGAGCTTTATTTCAAGCAAGTAAACCATAAAATTCCTTTATTTGAAAAAAGCTGAGCTTATTTGCACCAGCGCGCAAATATAAAATCGCTATCCTAGCCCTAACCCCAACCCTAAACAAAACATACCTAACTGTAATCCTAGCTATAACCTTAATGTTAATTCTAACCCAAACTCAAAATCTAAACCCAAACCCTAACCATAATCATTTTTTTTAAAGCGTAAATGGACACCCACCGCAATGATAACAATTTTTAAAAAAGCATAAATGACCACCACTCTTGCTCTCTTTTTCTCTGTAAGCAAAGCACAAAAAAACGTGCAAATGGGCACTTCCTTTGAAAAAACTCTCAAGTATTAATTCAAATCGTCTGCATTTTATAAAGCTAGATAATTTAGGAGAAGGGGCTAATGAAACAAGATTTGAAAAACATGATTGATAATTAACTGAATGAAATACTGAATAGACACTTTACAATTTTTTTAGAAAGCCTACTTTAAGTATGTTGCATTAAGCAATCAAATTGATTGCTTATTTTTAGCCATTTTAGTCAGTTGTTGCTGATTTTGTTTTTGATCAACATTAACCCCCCCCCCCTAAATGCTGTTTCAGAAGTGGCTTTAAATTACTTTGGACTCCATATTACTGCAAAAAACTGCCTCATAAGTATACTCGCAGTGTGAAAAACGTCATATTTTTTATTGTGTTTAGCCAACAGGCCAATGGAGGACTTATAGCCTACTACACTTCAGCTTGCTAGCAGTAATACTGCTACTAGAGTATTGCATTGCAATAAATTACTGTTCATAAATTCAATCTTCTTAAAAATATTCAATAATTTATACATACCGCAAGCTGCAAGTGCAAATTTTGGCATTTCAACAAGAAAGTGCTTATTTATACGCTGGCGAATAAGCAAGAACTGCTTAAAGAGAATAAGAGAGCAAAGAGCAGAAGAATAGGCACTCATTTACTCTCTTCTATTTTTTTAAATTATCGTTTGGGTAGGGGTGCCATATTTTTATAGACCAAAAAGAGGACAGTTTCAAAATACGAAGCCCAAACACTCTAAAGGTATATACCGGCCAACCAGACTGCCTAAAGACTTTTTTATTTTGGAGAACACAATTTTCCAAGGGAAAATTCAAAAGCTGAAGACTGTTTTTCTCTTTGGAGACCACTTGTTTTAGCACCGATTTTTCCCTATGAAAATTTTGATCTCAAAAAAAAAGATCTGCTGTCAGTACGGTTGTATTAAGGTCGACAGGAGCTGAACGTGAGTGTGGACGGATGTATATCGCTTTTGGTCAGTTTGGTCTTTGACTCCCGCCTTTAAGTTCTGAGCAGAAAAAAGAAGACATTTGGCTATTTTTGTTGGTGCCCTACAGAAAAAGAAGACAAATCCTCTCAAAAGAAAACGTATGGTAGCCCTACATTAGGGTTATACAGATTTAAGATTAATGTTAGGATTGGAGCTTGCGATACAGTTTGTTTTAGATTTAGGGTTGGGTTAAGGCTAGGATAGCGACTTTTTTATGTGTGTGCCAGCATAAAAATAAGCTCTGTTATTTAACAAAATAAACTTTCAAATTTAACGTTTTAAAGGATCTTCACAATGCAAATTATTTCAACAATACCTTTGTACAATTACAAGGTACCAGTTATCACAACAACAAAAAAACTTCACATTCTGTCCTGGTAAATCACGGGAAAACTTTCCAAACTTTTTCCAGGACTTAAAAACAAAATTCAAGGACTTTCCAGGACAGAAAAAAAAATCCAGGACTTTTCCAGGATGTGGCAACCCTGTACATATGTATCAGCTAGTTATTTTACCTGTCCATTAACTTTGCTGTAGTCATGTACACTAGCAGACCCAATCAAATATTGGCATGCCAGCCAGTAAGTAATTAAAAAAGGAGAAAAAGTTAAACGTAGAAAATTCAACAAGCGGTTGGAGTGTCCTCCCATTTTGAAATGATTCTCTGTTTCAGAAACAACACCAAATTTGATAAGAGAATTGATTCCAGCTTTGAGATCATTTTTAACTTGGTTCTGTTCAAAAATAAACTCTTTTTGCATCAACTGAATAAGAAAACTAAATTCAACAGCAAATATGTCTTCTGTAAAAGTAGATAAATCAGTTTCCAAAGACAGCTTATCTATGCAAAAAGTAACCAAAGCTGGTCTTACTAAATAACACAGCAGTTGATTTCTGTAGTTTGCAAGCATAATGTGGTTGGCAGCATCATCTTGAATAACACTGTCAATCACACTCAAATTTCGCTTATGGGAAAACCTAGCTCTGCTCACTGGAATACTAATCCATTTTTCTGAGGATGTGTCACAATTGGCTTGACTTTCAAAACTGCTGGTCTTCAAAAGGTGCTTGTAACGATAAAGGTTACTTAAAACTGCATCCAGCATACTTCCAGTTGGCCAAACCATTCTCACATTACATTGGCTTAAAATTGGCTTAAGCCATATCAGCTCATCAACTAGGACACTCAACTTAATGCCATTTGGGTTCAAGCAAAGAATAGCAGCAATGGCAGTAAACGGTGACAAGCTCATGTTTTCTTGCAGTTTTAAAAGAATTTTGTAAGCTAAGACTTTCATTGAAGATTGTTCTTCTTTGGAAAGAGTAAGCATGTATCTAGGGTAACATGCATGGACTGACCGATCTAAATGGGACCCAAAATAATCTCGCAGTGAAATGGCTTCACCAAAATGCAGGTGCACACTTCCGTAATTATCTTGCAAAATTGATGCTGCTTTGAAAACACCAGAAGTACTCTCTTTTGGTTTTGGGACACCTAAAAGTTCATAAGCATAGAGCTTTTCTTCCAACAGTCGATCATATGATAAACTCACAGGGATGATAATAACATCATAGGTTTGGGCTTTAAGATAGGGCTCAGAAATGACAGACAACAAGCCAAACTTTGGATTCAAACTTTTTCCAACCCTACTTCTTGTGCCTTCGATGAAAAACTCCATAGGTCGGTCTCCATTGATCAGAATTGTATGAACATATTCAGTAAATAAAGCCCAATACAAGCGATCTGATCCAAATGATCTACGCATGAAGAAAGCTCCACTCGCTCGCAACATAGTACTGATTACAGCCATACTTTTGAAGTCCATTCCAGAAGCAATAGCAGGAAGAGGTAAATTAAGGTAAAAACATATAAATGACAGCATTAAAAAATCCATATAACTTCGATGACTTGGCATAAACACAACTGGATGATGAATCAAAATTTGACGAATTTTTTCAGCTGCATCCATGTTAACAAAAACTCCATCAGTGTAAATAGAATTCAAAACATGATAAAGAGCATATCCAAACAGTCGAACCAATGACAAGTGGTTGGTAAAAGCTAATTCCTTTAAGATTTCTTCAGCTTCTTTCATTACTTCTTCTTTAGATCTGTTTTCATTTCTTTCAATTTGTCTTATGATCCACTGCACCCGATCAGATTTTAAAGCATTTTTCCAAACCTCACTTGGATGTCGCGGTTTACAATGCATGTATTTTGGACAAGTGTAATTTTTTAAAACCAACTTTATTGCAGCCATGCTGTGCTTCTGAAGTTCTTCCAACATATTGATATAACCATCTTTGTTGATAGATGATCCCGTGTATAACAGATCCATTGTAACAATGAAAAAAAACAACAAATTATTACCACTAAATTTCTACAACAATAACTATTCAGTATTAATGTATTTATTGATTACAATCTTTTGTTCATTCTTTTTTTGTTTATTTATGTATGATTATATACTTTGATAACCAAACGTTTGGTTTTTTGTTGTCTCCAAACCTTTTGCTTGTATCTGTGGTGAGTTCAAAAATCTGGAGTATATAAATTGGTTGCCAGTGATCACATAACAAAAAGATTTTGTCACAAAGTAATAACCTGACAGACATCATTCTGGTTAGATGAAAGAAAAATAGGTCTGTGTATCTGGTAATCGTTATCATACTAGGCCTACTGTATCATTAAAATTGAAGCATTAACTGAAAAAAAAGCAGTCTTTGAAATAGTCTACTATCCCCACAGCTGTCTAGCCACCATCTTCACTACTATTCCCACAGACAGGGCATGGTATGGATCGGAAAATGGAATGGAATGAAAGATTTCAAGAATGGAATGGAAGGCAATCTTCCATACTAGATTTCTTGCATTGTATTTACAGAAACATATGTAATGTACGGATGTCGGGTAGTACAAATAATATTGTCACAGGAGTATTCAACTTCAATACTTACGGGTATTATTTGTCAACCAATCATGATAGTCTGGTCATGTATATTCATTGTGCAAATGGTGTATGTATTGCATTGTAGTAAGTATAGACATTGCAATTTGCAGCAATGATGTTTTGACAGGTTTGAATTGTTTTTTGTTAAATTTGAGATTGACAATTTGCCAAGACGTAATTTTTTTTCTCCATCGTCACGAAAATTCGTATTTGTTATTTCATCCTCGTTTCAGTGTAATTTTATTTATATTTTTAGTTTTTAAGCTTATAGTATTTCTTTATGGTTAACTCTTGGTACCAGGGTGTTCCAAAAGAAACAGTGCAGTAGAAATGTGCTAATAACCCAAAGAAACAAAACTCACCGAAACGTACTAATTATTGCAAATATTTACAAATCCAATACCTTATCAATTCAACAAAAGTGCGATTGAGGCTTGACTCGTGCAGTAAGATATGATCTACAATAACTCCTGGAAGTGTGCACCATTCACCTGCAGACATAATTGAGCGCGACGCTGGGTGTTTTGAAAAACACGCTCAAGTTTATCGGGTTGGATGTTTTGAATAACACTTGTTATTTTCTGCTTCAGTTCATTTGTGGTTCGAGGATTGTCTGCATACACCGAGCCTTTCAATTTGCCCCACAAATAAAAGACAGGAGGCGTTAAATCCGGTGATCGAGGTGGCCACAAACCACGAGAGATCACACGATCCCCAAAGACTTCACCAACTGCAGCCATACTGACATGAGCCGTATGTGCAGTTGCACCATCTCACTGGAACCAGCCTTGTTGCTTTTCTTGCTCCGTCAGTTGATCAAAAAGTGGCTCCTGGATGTTATGAATGTAACGCTCAGATGTGATGGTGTTTTCAAAAAAGATAGGTCCAAGTATAAGCCCCCTTGACAAAGCACACCAAACACCAACTCTCTGATCGTGGAGTGGCTTCTGAAACAGAGCATGGGGATTTTCTGTAGACCACACTCTAGAGTTCTGACTGTTCATGTACCCGGACAAATGGAACCATGCTTCATCACTGAAGAATGTATGGTTAAAAAAGTTTTCACCTTTCTCTAGAATAAAGTTTTCAAACCACCGACAGAAGACATATTTTCAAATCACCGACAGAAACCATGGAACTCTGTATTATGACATCATAATATTACGTAAAATATCAAATTGGATTATTTCTACTTTTTTACTAACATATGACTTGATTTTGCATATTCCGATATGAGTTTTATCATAATTATTGTATGCTATATGAAGTAATGTATGGTATACTTATTGACAACAAAGGGGCCCAGGTCCTTTCAATTTAAATTTTTGCCAACCAATTTAAACGTACAAGCCAGGAGAAATTCAGTGGTTTTGTTCTAAAAGGTGCAATCTCTAGGCCCTCATCTAACTTTTTTATGCAATAACATGTTTCAGGCCCAGAGCTAATTTTTATATTGCAATAACGTACATGATTAGAAACCATCTACTGCACCTAATGTAGTACCTACTTTAAATAACTTTAAAATCCACCTCCACCACCTATCAATATTGAATAACAATGCACCTCCACCTTGCCAGTTCTCACATGACAAAATACTTTTGAAAAAAAAAAAAGTAACTAGAGGAAGTGCGTATTGAACAAATTATTGAGTTTTGAGGGTGCCTGGGTCCCTGGTCGTACATATATTTCCAAAACTGGTTATTTTCACGACAAAACATAACTCCATGGCAAATCTTGAAGCAAATTATTTAATGCTAAAAATGTTGCAGAAGGCAATATACCTAGCTTCCCCTGACCAGAGCCAAGGCACAAAATTTAACCCAAAATGCAGGATTTTAAATGTGTTTTGGACTTGACTTGAAGTAAAGGGAAGGATTTGTTCAATTGGCATTCAAATCTCAAAAATTTTTCTGTTTTAAACGGCTCTGAAAATACACAAAATGTGATCTAAATGGCATTAAAATAGCTATTTTTCCAAAAAATTAAAATAAATGGCCCAGTGGCTGGGGGCTTTGCCTCCAGACCCCAACAGTCTCTAGGTGGCTGGGGGTGGATTCCCCAGGCCCCGTCTACGATATGTTTGAGTTGCACTAATTTGCTCACCACGGATCCAGATTTTGATATATTTGTAAAACTTTACAAGTTGCTGTACTAGTCCTTCCCTTTTAGCAAAATCCTGGTTAAAAGCCCAACCAGACCCCGAGCTTCTGATCTTTCATTCTTTGTCCCACAAATAGTCCCTCTTTTTAAAAATTTCTGGTAATGTCATTGTATGTGATTTGCGGTTTGGCCCTCCCCAAATCAAAATCCTGGTTATACGCTTATGCATGAAACCATGTGTGAAGTGCATACCAGATACCAGTCGCTGCATCCTTGTTATGCGCACCTTCATGAGTGGTTGCTTACAACATTGCAAGGTGCAAAATGTGCCTTGCATTGCTTCCAGTCTAAAAGTTCTTTGGTATGAAAATATGGAATAGAATATGGAAGAAAATTTTAGTATGGAATGGAAGATTTTTAGTATGGAATGGAAATAAAATGGAAGAAAATTGCTAGTATGGAATATACAAAAATCGTCTTTAATTCCATTCCATACCATGCACTGCCCACAGATTACTCAGTTACTGCCTTCAAATAGTGTAATACCGGTACTATCAATGCCAGAAGATTCACTACATAGAAAATTCATCATACTTCAGTTGGCTGAACAATAACCACTGTATTTTCAGTAGTGAATGTTGGTTGAGTATCTGCCAATATTTCAAATTTACTGAAAGATTTGCCCCACATCGGTTCCTTGATGATTAGGCTAGGGCTCAGGTTAGGGTAACATCCCATTGATTTGTAGCAAATCTTCCATGTGACAAATTTTCTGTGGTGAATCTTCTCAGTTCTGGCAAGCACTGAGTTAATAACTAAACTTGAATCAATTGTGTGTAGGAGATACCAATACCACTACCAACACTATTACATTTACATCAACATGGGCGAGAATAAACTAGGCTAACAATAATCAGCTTGCAACAAATTGTAAATTTAATTACAATACATTTCATTCACCAAGTTGCCTTGGCCAGGAGTGAATGAAGTGACCTTGCAATCTTCGAGTCCAGCTCTTAAGCATCCACCCGCCCACTCACCTACTACACATAATGGGGCTTTACACTGTCCCTTTTAACCCTGAACACCATGCAGGAAAGCTGTGAATACCAAGTTTATAGGCTAGTGTGTGCACTTGTAATGGAAGTGGCTGGTGTAATATTATGTAACACCCGTTAAGACAATAATAGAGCAAAGAGTGAGTGCTCATTTACTCTTTTTATTTTCTACATTATCTTATGGTTAGTGTTTGGGTTAGATTTTACGCAGAGGCTGCTGATACATGACGTAAAAATAACAAAATCGCTATCCTAGTCCTAACCCCAACCTTAAACCTAACCCTAACTCTAACCCAAGCTTTAACTTAATATAACAATAATTTTAACTCAAACTCTAACCCAAACCCTAAAGTTAATTTAAAAAATAAACAGAGTAAATGAGCACTCACTCTTTGCTCTCTCATTCTCTATATGGGCGTTACATAATGTATATACTGGTAACACTAGCCACTTTTAGAGTTTAAGTTTGGGTTAGCATTAACGTGTCGTTAGTTAGGTTTAAGGTTGGGGTAGGGCTAGCGATTTTCTTATGCTTATTTTCTTATGCTTCTTATTTTCTTACGTAACAGCAGCCACTGCCAATTGTATCAACATTTTATTTACCAAGTTGCCTAGGTCAGGAGGCAGTGAAGGAACCTTTCGATCTTCGAGCCAACCTGCCCACCACATGCAGCAGAGGCTTCACACTGTCCCTTCAATTAGTAAACTTCAAACAGGAAAGCTGTGAATATCAAATTTTATCCTATGGTCTTGGGTTTGACCTGCCTGGGAATTGAACTTTTGGTTTGAGCTGACCAGGAATTGAACCAATGTTTTTTGCTTCAGTAGCAGATGTTCTATCCACTTGACCACTGATCGGTTAATATTAACCCATCAATGCTCACAAAAAACTGTTTTAATTTTTGAATTTTATTATATAATGTACCATACAATGAGTATGAAGCACTGAGTCATTAAGCGTTGAAAAAATTTTTGCGTCATTTGAACTTGACGAGATATGACCCGTGCCATATATGTTCCACTGAGCATTAACGTGTACAGATTTTGCTTTAGTGAGTCAATAGTTTGCATTCTAATTGCACAAACGACTCTATTTACGCAGTCACATTACAATACAGTCGAATCCGGTTAATTGCATACCGGATTATTGCATAATCCGCTTTATCGCATAAAGATCGCAAATCCCAAACCATAGCCAACCATTTGTTAAGAAAATAGTTTGGTTAATCGCATAGCGGTTTATTGCATAATCTGCTTAAACGAATAGAAATAAACGATTTATTCAATAGCTGTGAAAAACATTTCAAAATATATGCGACAGAAACGGACAGTTTCAAAGTCTTAACGGAAATAAACCATAGCAAAGCGCAAAACAAGCTCACCGATTGCCAACATCGCAATATGAAAGCCGCCGCCAATTAGAGATCAAAACAAGGCAATGTGCGATGTGATTGATGTTCTTTGAAGACAATTACCGATAAGGAACAATAACACGTGGCTGCCATTTTGCAATCACTCACAATCACTAAATTTGGCGACGGCTACAATTTGAAGGGGCCGATATGGACACATTTCTTCGTTTAGAACGACAAATGCAAGATAGCATGCAGAATAAAATTAAACAAACAACTATCACGGAATATTTTGCTTGAAATTAATAAACAAATTTGTAATCCTTCATTGGCTTGTTTTTGTTTACTATTTGAGTAAGAATTAGACGATTGCGTTCGTTTTTGAGTAAGAATAAGATGATCGCATCCGTATGCGCTTGTAGGTATGACGTGTGACGTTTTTGTGAGTAACGAGCGTCGCGCATCATGTGAACTTCGCACTTTCGCTTAAACGCATAATTCGGTTAATCGCATAAAAAGGCTTGACAAATTGACTATGCAATTAACCGGATTCGACTGTACCGGTAATTTTAAATTTGGTTTTTTGTTTACATTTATTTAATCCCTTTGCAAAACAAACAACACAGTATTGTGTACGTACCAGATGGTGTTACACAGAGATACAATGATGTAAAATAGTACAAAATATAATAGTGTGTAGAAAACGTACGGTACGAATTGCGCATGTGCTAAAATCCGTTCGAATGCGCAGCGTCTTTACTACAACAAACAAACAAGCAATTTTAATAAACAGGTCCTATTAATGTGTTGTAGGGTAACACTACACTGCCGTCAGACCTTTGAACGATTTCTGTATAACCTGTAAAGTTTGTTTTAAAGCCAATCAAAAACTAACCTTTTAACCTCCTGTTTCATGTGTCAGACTTTCCTATTGAACTACGTAATCGCTACTGAGCGAATACTCGACTTCGAATTTATTTGTGGCAAAATCGAGCTGTGTATGAACACTTTGATCTACGATTTTAACCGGAGAAATTTTTTGTTTCTTTCTGATATGTTTTTGGGTTCTGCGCATTCGTACTACAGTCAAACCTCGGTTTTCGAACATAATCCGTTCCAGAAGGCTGTTCGAAAAGCGATTTGTTCGAAATCCGAAACAATTTTTCCCATTAAAATTAAGGTAAATAATTTTAATCCGTTCCAACTCTAGAAAACAACTTTTGTAAAGTATTTGTTTACTATTTTACACCATAAACTGTACTGTGTACTGTAGTACCACAAATAAAAATGGGTTGAAGTAGATTGTATTTTATTTTAATAAAGATTTCCTATCTAAGATGATGAAAAAAAACAAAAAGTAAACATTTCTTTATGTTTTATTTTTAAAACATCAAAAACATTAAAGGTTAAGATGCAGTACAATACGAAAAATTTTGAAAAAATTTGCAGAAATTACTAATCAAGCAGTAAAAAAAAATACAACAGCTCAGTTACACCAAAAATCGTGTGAAAAAAGCCGACATATGCAGCATCATGGCGCATTCGTGTTTGCTCGGCTTCTTTCGGTTTGGTCGCGATCCGAATTTTTGTTCGAAGTCTGAAACGTAAAAATCTCGAATTTATTGTTCGAAAACCGATTTGGTCGAGAACCGAAGCGTTCGATAACCGAGGTTTGACTGTATTTCTTGCAATACACGTACGAATGCGCAGGCACATCAACGCCTTGAAAAATTCATGGTTGACTGATTTTTTGCAAATAAGTTTTCAAAATTAAAAGGAACATAAATGTACGAGTTAAGAGTGGCGTTATTATCTCAATTTTTTTCAAGTTTACGAGTTAATCAGAAATTAAAAAAGATAGCGATTTAAAAGGAAGGATGTTTATCGAGTGGTAACACGTTCTTTTCTTGAATAGGAAGTCTGAGGTTTAAATCTCGGGTCGGTCAAGTCGGACACAGAGTTGCCAAAGTCTTGCAACCGTTGCGACATTTCTTCCGAAGGACCAGCTGTGTTATCTGAGTGCAATAACGTGGAGATGGACCCCACCAACTCTTCACAAACTACAGCGTAATATAGCGAGTACAATGAAAGATATGATGTTGGAAAAAAGCGATGGAAGACAACTGCAAATATTATTATTATAAATAGTACCAAAAAATTGCTCTAGCGTAATGTGTTTAATTTTGGTTGAATATTTCATGATTTTTATCGGCTTTTAAATTGGCTGTAACCTACCATTGATGTGTAAGTTTATGTTATTTTATTAAATTCTTTTTGTTTCATGAATTTGAACATTTTAATCAGGGCGTGAGTACTAATGCCTCATGATTCTTCATCTTACGTATAAAGGGATAAAACATATCGTGGTACCGGTATACCGACCAGTTGGTCGAGCGCCAGTTTGGTCGAGCATTCGTTTCTGGAGCGGGAAGTCAAAGGTTCAAATCTTGGGCCAGTCGAATTGGACACAGTGTTCCCAATAGCTCGCCACCGCTGCAATATTTCATTCATTCATTCATTCATTCTTTTTTTTATTCTTGACCACCACAACAATAGCAAATGCATGGTAACACAATAATAACACGTAGAGTCAGGAAAATATTTCTTCGATTGGAGCAAGCTGTGTTGCCTGGGCGCGATGAGACGGAAATGGGTCCCGCAAATTCGTTACACGCTTCGGCGTAATAAAGCAAGTATAATAAAAGATTTGATAGCTAGATTGCAGACTAATATATTTTGGACGAATGAAAAAATTCAAAAACCATACTAATTTTGTTAAAAATCAAGATTTATTGACACACAGAAGCTAGGAATCTCTGACAAAAGCACGTCACAACAAGCTGTCTAGCAGACAACCATTTACCAGGACGTGGCACCATCACTTATCATGCACATTTTGTGTTATATTCTCGACGAAGAATAAGAGATCCAAACATCAGAGGCCAGGTAAACCCAAAACATAAAAATTGTTCCAACTGGTGATATTTTGTTAGTATATCTTTTTTATGACATGTAGCCTATATTTGCTTTTCGTTTTCATCTATTTTGTCTTGAATATTTTCGAAAGTCCATGACAACAATATATTGAAAGAGTCCATTTGCTCTGACGTCATTACAGTGAAATGACATCATTTTCCCCTATAAAGTTATCAAAAGTCAGACATTTACTCTGCCTACTGCAAACAAAAAGCAAAAAATAGGAATGATGCAGAGCAAAAAGTTGCAAAAAAATCAAAAAATCATGACATATCATTACGCTATCAAATCACGTGACGTCATTACCCCCAAAATATCTGCTCTCCTAATATCAGTGACCTATTGCAAATCCGCAACCAACGTTTATCATTACAGAGATAAACGAATTTTAACTTTTAAGAAGCAAGTGTAAAACAGTTTTTGCTACCTTAAAGATCATAGTGGGGCCAAGGAGCCAATGCAATATATTGAAAAAGTGTATTTGTTATGACGTCACTAGCATAAAGATGACGTCATTTTCCCCTGTAAAATTATTAAAAAGTCAAACATTTTCTTTGCCTACTGCAGACAAATTACAAAAAAATAGGAATGATCCAGAGCAAAAAGTTGCCAAAAAATGAAGAAATCGTGATCTATCATTAAGTCATCAAACCACGTGACGTCATTACCAGAGGTGGAGTCCTCGAGGACGTCCTTGACCTCGAGGACAGATTTTGAAGTCCTTGGCCTTGGCCTCGAATTTTTTTTGTGTCCTTGGCCTTGGCCTCGAGCCTTGTGTCCTCGACTCCACCTCTGGTCATTACCCCAAAAATATTTGCTCTTCTAAAATCGGCAGACTACTACATATCCGCCACCAACATTTAGAATTGCAGAGATAAACGCATTTTAACTTTTTAAGAAACTAATGTAAAACAGTTTTTGCTACCTCAAAGATATTAGTTGGGCCAAAGAAACAACTACAAATTAAAAGTGCCCCAATCTCTTGTTGAAATTTGCCCGCACAATAAACATTCATACTTTGCATATGCGTTGTTTAAAGCTATTATAACGAACATTCAGATACTGTAAAAATAAACATCTAATAATGATAATACTTACGCTTTTATTCCACGCTGAGCACAACGTACGGAATTCTGCGCAAAAATACATTTAATGCGCAGTTGGGTGATCCTAACTCCGTCCAGATCCGTTTTAAAAAACCGCAGCTGAGTGACAATATATTTTCAGACTAACAAGTTACCTGCCTAGTTGAGTTAGGAAACATAAAAAGGTTTGAATTGTTTGGGAACAAATCAGAATTGGTAAATTTTAAAAGTGAGCTGCGCATTCGCACAGTTTCCTGGTAATTTCAGATTTGTTTTTTTGTTTACATTTATTTAATCCCTTTGCAAAACAAACAACACAGTATTGTGTTACGTACAAGATGGTGTTACACAGAGATACAATGATGCAAAATAGTACAAAATATAGAGTGTGTTCATACGTTTTTCAAAATATGACCTTTGCGATAAAGTTTGCTTTCTTATAGCTTTTACTTTTATGAAAGGACAAATTACACCCTAAAAATAAACCAACATCGCATTTAGAGCACGGGCTAGAAACACATTTAGTACCGGTGCAATTAAACCCGGCACATCTTCTCCACGATTTTGCGAGAGTCTCAATTAAACAGTGATCAATGCCATTGTACTGCAGTTCATTCACGAAATGCTTTCTTCCGCCGCTATGACAATATTTTGTTCATGTTTTGATGTTGGTGATCAGTTCCCCCATATGCTTGTTATATTCCTGAAATATGTGTACTGGATTTCGTACCAGAAGGAAATTGCAATGTTTCCGGTTTAGTGATTAGTAAATTTGCTTCGCATTGATACTTTTATTGTTTCGGTCAGTTTGACAAATTTTTATTCGACGTTCATCTGAAAGCAAAGTTTAAGCTGGTGCATTGAGTTGACTTCGGGAAAAATTATCAATTAGACACCCTTCATTTTCGTTAGCAGAATCTTTATCTGAAGCACAACCATCATTCGGTTTCATAAAAGTTACTGCTGATGCATCTTCATCATCCAGAATAGATACTATTTCATAGCATGCATATCTAAGAGAGTACGTACAGAAAAATGTACACGTATATGCGCATTGGTACATATATGTTCCAGTAAGTTTAAACGTAAATAACAGAAGTGCAGAAAAAATAAATACCAAATTTTGGTATTGGTTAGCATTAGATATTAGTCTTTAACAATACTCAGATACAAAAAATTCGAAATGTTATTCTAAGTTTGAAATAATAACAAAAACTAAAATGTATCTTTCTGTAGCGACCATTTTTCCAGAAAAATTTTCTTTAACTCTATCTGGTTGGCTGATTTCACACTACTTGTTGCAACTACCAAATAAAACCATTAAAACATCTTGAATGCAGTCACAGACATTCCAAAAACTTAAATAGAATAGTTTTTAAAATCTTAGCTGTGTTAATTAAAAGCAATTTAATTTACCGTTCATAATGGACCATAATGTTCCACTGGGCTGATTTGGGTTAAACCTTTGCATTTAAAAATCTTAGAGTGAACTACCGGTATATAGCCTAGGCTTGTCTACCTAGCCAAAAGGTAATGTATACATTTTACATAATTTAAAAAAGTATAATATTAATGGAAAAACGAAGGCGCTAAATCTAATCACTAAATCAGCAGGCTAGTCAAGGCCTAATCAATGTATTTCACAAAACGAAAGTTTTCTACTTTTTTATTAATTCTGACTCAAATCTAACCTAAACTCACGGTTGGAAAACTCCAAACTTTGCTTAACTGTCAAGTGAAGACTTGACTTTGCAATCTCCATCCTACAACCTACCGTACGTTAATTGTGTGAACCGTTGACTTTAAGCTGATTATTATACATCATATAGTATACCGGTACCAGAAATCTTGCAGCGCTTAGGCGCAGGCACAAAAAACCTTTGGCGCTGCCCAAAAGCTTTCAGCAACATAAAATACAAAGTAGACTATGGAAATCTTCCCAATATTTTCAACCCCGAAAAGTGTAGACTTTTTAGGAGGTCAAATCATGGTTAAATTGCAAAAAGAATTTATCAAAATTTCTGGTAGCAAATTTTTTCTGTCTTAATTGCAGTGTTCCCAGCAAGAACGCCTTATAACGAACATCAAATTTTCAGAAAAAATAAACATCAAAAAAGGTCAAACTTGACTTTTTCAGCGAATTTTCAACAAAAACAAAGCCTTTTTTACGGTGAACACCTTTGTTTCAACCGTATTTCTCAGAGAAATTTGAAGAAGACGTTTTTTAGAGAGGTCAGCTTGTTTTCAGCTGTTTGTCAAAATGAAAATGGGTGAATAAACTTTTTTGTAGCCTCCTTTCCTACATCTTTTTTTTTGGACTTGAACCTTAATTTGTGTAATTTACATCAGGTTTTTATCAAAAAACCAGAGACATCAGATTGCAAGTCAAAAACATCAAATCTGATGCTTTGTAGAACTGTGTTAATTTTTCGCCAAGCTTAAGTTTACCGTACGTCTGATACTGTTTAAGTATTGCTATTTGGAACAGCTGACATAGATGACCACATGGTCTTTCGCTGCTTCCTGCCTGCGTACTTTTTAACGTATGGTAATATAAACTTGACTTGATGTAATTACATCAACGATGGAAACTCTGCTTTACCGGCGTGATTTTTGCGCTTTTAGCGGCGTAGCGCCAAAAATGAACCCTGGTTTGGGTGGCCCAAAAATCTGGCGCAGTGTAGGCCTATTTGTCTTTAGAAGTTTGAATTGAACTTTCCAAACTGGAATACACTGGTTTGGACAGACACCAATTCTAATTAGCTTTGTTTCATACTGGAACTGGGAATTATTCTTTGATTTGCACTTACGCTTCTTACAGATAGGCCTATAGTTCAGTAGTTTGTTCTATGTTATTTACATCCTTTAAAACTCAGAACTAGAGGCTGCACCAAGGTGTGAAGCCGCGTTAGTGTTAGTTACAAGGTTAGCTACCGGTCAATCTTGAAAGCTATGGGTGACACCAGTGACAGGCTACTAGAAGGATCTTTAAATAATACTAAAAAAATGTCAGATTATATACAGACCGGATATCAAGAAGTTTTGGATGTGGGAATGGAATTACTAGAAAATAATGGTAAGGCAAAAGATTTTTCAGCTTAGGCTAAACTTATTCTGTTTTGATTAGAACAAAGAAGGCTCTTGTGCTTTTGCACCAGAAATTTCTTATCTAGTTTTGATTGATTCCGACACAAATCCTTTCTCTAAACCTAACTGCAAATTCTAATCTTAACTTTAAAATTAAAAAAAGCAAATACTGTAACAAATCCTGAAATGTGCAAATGAATATTACCCTAACCATTTTCAATTGAAATTTACTAGGCCTACTGAAGTTGTCACTCCCCTGGAAAGATTGTATTTCTAATGATTGGCGGATTTAGGGGGGGGGATGGGGGGGATGCATCCCCCCCCACCAGCCTAAAAGTTATGATTTTGGCCGAAAAATCAGCCTCTATTTTGAATAATTCGGCTCCATTTCGGGATGCATCCCCCCCCACCGACCTAAACGGAACGAATCCGGCCGAAAAATCAGCCTCAATCTTGGTGAAGACCTTTTTTTTTTTTTTTGGAGACCACCTGATTTTGGGCGAAAAAAACGTTTGAATTTCCGATTTCGGCCGAAAAATCACTCTCAACTTTGGTGAAGACATCCGAAGTTTTGAGGTTTTGGCTTCAAATCCCCCCCCACCAAAATTTTCTGGATCCGCCACTGTTTCTAATGGTAAAATACAGTATGGCACCTAGTAACATACAGTCTTACCTACTTCCTGCTACAGGTGCTTTTTTCAGTCATTCCTCTCCAGATTTAAATAGCAATGACAGTAGGCTAAACTTTGTTGATGCATCTGACAGGAACGTTATCAATCACAATTGACCAATATAATAGGTTTTTGGTTATAAAATAACCAATTGATCATAAAAGCTTAAAAGTATGTTTGATGAAGCACAGTTATAAGTTATGGTTAAAAAACAATTTCTTTAGTGCTGTAGTCTGATGTTTCTGATTTGTAGAGGTAGCTGGCTACTATGATTGTGAATTCATTGTGAATATATATATGATGTTGATTTATTTTTGAAGAGCTGTTATAATTTAGGCAGTGGTGATTGTGCCACTAGTGGTAAAATGCCACATGCTATTTTGGCACTGGAGGCAAAGTAGCCCTAAATGCTATTTTGCCTCCCTTGCCAAAATGGTCCTTACCCTAGTCCTTGCAGAGGGAAAATACTATTTTGCCACTAGTGGTGAAAATTTGCCAAATTCAATCCTATATTTTTTATCAAAAATGGAAGTCTGAAGTTAAAGATCAAGGAAATGTGAAGTTCTGTCAGAATCTTATAACTTTATGTTCTTGCAGTTGAAAACCCTGACATAAAAAGTTTGCAAGATTGTATTGTGGAACTTGTTCATGCAGAGCAACGAGTAAAAACGTTTACGGATTCAGTTAATGCTTTGAAACAAAGCTGGAGAAGTGGTAATCTAGATGATTCTGTTGACGTTGTTGAGGTTAGAATTCTTTCTTCCATGGAAGTCATTGTATATAACCAATAGTTGATTTTTATTGGGCTAACATAGATATATTTTTGATTTTCCATTATTTACAATTGCAAAAACACAGTTTTTGGGCACAAGCTAAAAACCTAAGAGGGAACATTGGTGGAAATAAGATTTAAAGATGGCCTTAGTAATGGTGTTGGCATAGTTAGCTACAGTAGGTAATTATTTGAAATGCTTGCGCATTCAAAAAATCCTGCAGCACTAGCTAGTTTTTAAACTTACAATGTTTTGTTGCATATAGTTGTTTATGGCAGTAGCTTTCAACTCAGATGTTCTTTGTTTTATCCTGTGCCCATTTAGGTTCCTTATTTATGATTTCAAGTGTCAAAATGAAGTTAGTAACAAATAAGAAATTAAAACAAGCATGTAATGTCAGTGTTACCACCAAGCCAATTTTTGTCAGCAAACCAGCCATTTATTTGATCAAAGACAAATGATTTTTGGCTGTATGTTAAATGTACCTCTAGCTAAATCAACAAATTTGTGAAAATGTGACTTTTAGTATACTTTAGTACCAAATTGGTTTGAAATTTAGGTTACATAAAGGTATTTTTAGAGCTTTGTTCTTAATTCCTTTTAGACAATTTGGGCACCCACTGATTAGCCAATAAGTTAGAGGAAACACTGCATGACGTTACTTGCCTCTATTCACTTTATTTTTAGCTTTAAGTATTCTCAAGGATGCCATCATAATTTACCATCTTTGAAGAAACTACATTTTTCACTTATAAAATATCGTATTAACTTCAAAATTGCAATGCTGGTTTTTACTTCAATCAAAATGTTTATTTCTTTGAAGCTGGTTTTTAAGTATTTAAAGCATTGTGCTACTGGTTACCTTCAACAGTTAGTTGCCCAGAAATCATCTGCTGCTTATGATTTTCATGGTACTCATAACGGTAATGTGTTTTTGTTAGTACACACTAGTCTATTAAACTACTGCAAATGTGAATCAATTTTTTCACTTGCTTCAGTTACTGTTGGGAATGATTTATATACCGCATAATATTCGAGAAATGAACAGCATTTTTCTTGCTCTAAACTAAATTGAAAACCTACTACTTTAATATGGCCTTTGTCGATGCGCCTGATGTTGATTAGTATGCTTTAGCTGTACTGTACATCAGTGTTCCCACTAAGCCGATTTTTTTCAGTGAATCGGCGATTTGTTGGAGCAATGGCAAATAATTTTTGGCAATATAGTCAAGATAGATTTAGAAAATTTGACAAATTTGTGGAAATATGACATTTGGTATACTTTAATACTGGATTGGTACAAAATTTAGGGCACATAAACGTCGTTTTAGAGCTTTGGGCACAATTGTTTAAAGAAAATTTTGGCACTCGCCGATTAGCCATAAAGTTAGAGGGAACACAGCTGTAGATGTGTCTTCATGATCTTTTAGCATGTCCTGTTTTGCATTTCCTGTATGCTAGTTTTCTGCTTTTTAACTGCTTTTGCTATAAGTGCCCCTTATTGAGATGTTGGCTTCTTGCTATCTCATCTCAAAGGGTTGACAAATGGTTTATTATTATTATTTCTTATGACAAGATTAATCAAAAGTTTCTGGGCATTTTTACATTAATCTAAGGTAACTATTGCTTATGATGGAAATGATCAGTATGTAAATATGCAATTATAATTTATGAAGATTTTTATAGGACTCTTGGAGTACAGTATAGTATTTTTCAAAGCTTAGCAGTTGTTATTATCTTGAGTTGAAATGCAATTGTGTAATCAAACTTAAAGTCATTTCATGGCTAACAAAATTAAGAGCCTTAATGAAAGGATTTTACTGTCTATCATTTAAATTGATTGTTGGCTGGCATTTTAAGGAAAAAGTGATTGTTAGCTCGAATGTAAGAGGGACCAGTTACTTTTAATGGACGTTTTGCTATGTCTAGCAATTGCGCAAACATTGAAGATCTTTCAGACGCTTAAAAAATACCTGTCATTTTCAGCCTTAAAAATCAATGTTTTAATGTTCTAAAATCAGGGATTATTTTTAGCCCAGAACTTTCAATCAAATGTTCAGATTTGAAAATGTTTTGTACTTTTGAATGTTTCTGCGCTTCTTCACATTTACATTATAAGCACAGCTTCAAGGCTTTTATGCAAAAATGTGCTTGGTAAAAAACTTCTTAAATTGTTTTTGCCATTTGACTCCAGCAGATTTTTTGAGGACAGAAACTGTTGTTATGTTCAAAGAATAAAAAACTGATAACTTATCCTAACCCAAATTCAGAACCTCACCCTAACGATATTTAAAAAAGATTGCTACTGGTAATCACTTTTAGTTTGCTTGTTTATAAGCATTACCTAACAACAGCATTGGCCATTTCCTTTTTTTAGTTATTCATTTAAATTTTAGGTCAATCATCGTTAAATAACCAAAAAAATAAACTTAGCCTTGAACAGAACTTGAGACTGCAGCTTTGTCATGCAATCTTAAGTGCACTAGTGCAGCATTAAATAACATTTTTTACAGGTTTTAAAGAGTAGTCTTCAAGCTCAAGAAGAAAAATCGACTGCTGAAAATAACATATGGGGTCATGATTTTATGGTAACATTTGTTAATCAAATGAAAGAATACGGAGCTGGTATGTTTATGTTTTTTGTTGGCAATCAGTGCTATAGAACTGCAGAGATAGAGTGGTTGGTGTATGGATATTTTTTCCGACAATTATGTCGTCTGCTATGTAACCATTAGACGATTTTCATCAACAAATCAGCATTTTTTGTTGAGCGCATGTGAAGCGTTTTTGTTGGGCGCAATCCAAATTTAGCAAAAATTTGGGTTTTCCATTGTTTACTACAGGAAAATTGCCAAAATTTTGGGCTCAGGCTGACTCACGAAAACCTAAGAGGGAATACTGGTCGTCTGTAGTCTGTCAAAATATTAAAAACTGTTACTGCACAAAGCCCGATCTTGAATCTCATGCATTATTTGAAATAAGTGAAACTTTTTTTATATGTAGTTGTACTTAAGTTGAAATATTTTTATGCAATATGCGTAGTTTGAAATTGCTGCATCTCAAAGATTCAAGTAGGTAAAATGTAAATGCTAATTTTGTATGGCTTTCTTGCTTGTTTCTGCGAACTCTTTTGATACGACTGACACCGATTGAAGCGCATATGTACATGAGCAAGAATTTACAGAAGAAGACAATATTTTTCGTAATAAATAACTAAAACTTTTAAAATGAACTTTAGTTTTATAGCTCATCCATGAAAAATATACACACTACATAAAGTTACATCTGTTTCACAAGCATAACTTCTCTTTTGTTGCACACTTATGCAAAATCAGTAAGTGAAATTGTTAATTTTTCTCTCAAATCTTTTTTTGTGATGGTTCTAATCATGTGGCAAATGGCTGTTCTTAGTTTTGCAAGAAAAACAGCTTGTTTAGGGGACACAAGCACTAAAAATACATTCAAGAATTTCCAGTCACAAGGTGGATGTATTTACCGTAATCCACTCTCGTATTTTCATTACCACGAAATTTTTCTTGTGTAGCTTGTTTGCGGTTTTTCATTTTTACCAGCGTTTTTCCAAGATTTAATGGTTGAAATTTGTCGTGAAAACAAATGCGGTCCCAAAAGTCAGCTTCAAGTTTTCTTGCTAGTTTTAACGTTCTTATTCAGACAGAAATAATTTTCTTCATATTTGGAAAAAATATGTTATATTTTGCACAATACTCTTGCAAATAATTAATCTTGACATCGATCGAATTTTCGCACCATATACGAGAAGAGTTCAAGTTACTCATTTTTGAAACGTACTAATCAATGCAATTCTTAATCTCATTGTTACATTGTTGTAGAGTTGCAAGGAACTGTAGAATGAACTAACATAAAGAAACACGTCTTAGAAATT
Organism: Trididemnum nubilum; assembly: GCA_963965965.1. Classification (NCBI taxonomy): domain Eukaryota; kingdom Metazoa; phylum Chordata; class Ascidiacea; order Aplousobranchia; family Didemnidae; genus Trididemnum; species Trididemnum nubilum. The sequence continues at coordinate 3,699,967 of OZ014470.1, read as the reverse complement.
TTTTATCTTCATCGTGTTTTTTTGCATTGAAACATTTTTTACCACATCTAATTCAGAAACACGATAGTAAGAGTTCAGGAACAAGGTTGCACACTTGCAAAGACATCAGAGTTTATGCCGCAAACTAATCGTGAATCGATTGGTTAAAATAAGAGCTTTAAAACTTTTGTTTTTTTAAAGGCGATGAAGTTGTCCAGAAGTCGGCATTTAATTCTGTAGACAAGGACGTTGACATGGAACTAACTCAACGGCAAGTGTCACTAAAATGCCCAATTACACAGGTGACCAATCACGTTTTGATGTTGTCGGAAATCTGTTATTGAAATAGTGACAAAGTTGTGTCACTGGTCGTGAAATGTTAATTATGATGCGCAAGAAAAGTGTTTCTACACTAGGGCAACAGACACTAAAGTGCTTGCAAGAGTTAGCCTTTCATTTCTGGATTTCAAAAATTCGCCCTTCAGATAATAGCTGGTATCCATGATCTGTGATGGTTTATTTTCAGCAAGTCACATCTCGAACATATACTGCCACAGCAGTTTAATTTATCACTTGTATGGTTTTAAAAATCTAAGACTAGTTCTACGTGTTTGAGATTTAGCAAAACTATCTCTATTAATCGTTATATCTAATTTTGGAAAATTGTTTTAAAAGTCCGTCTGACTTAGGTTATTCTGTTGCATAGGCGTAGCCAGGATTTTTGATTGGAGGCACAAACCACATGCAATGACGTCATCAAAAATTCTCTAAAGAGGGACTTTTTGTAGGACAAAGATATTGTAGAGCAGAAGATCAGAAGCCATGGCTTGTGTGTTGGCGCATAACCAGGATTTTGCTATAGGGAGAGGGCTTATCGCCCCCATAAAAAGGTAAATTGGGAGACATACTGAACAAACCAGTTTAACTCAAACGTATCACAGACTGGGATCTGGGGGCGGAGCCCCAGCATCCGGAGGCTATGGGGGTTTTGGGGCGAAGCCCCCAGCCGCTGGCAATTTTTCGGAAAAACTCGCTATTTTAATGCCGTAGGATCACAATTCGCACGTTTAGAGCCAGTTGAAAGCATTGGCGTAGCCAGGATTTTTGAGTGGGAAAGGGGGGGGGGCTCAAACCACAAATCACATGCAATGACGTCATCAGAAATTTTCGAAACAGGAACTTTTTAAGGGACAAAGATATCGTAGAATGAAAAAATTCATCAGCCGTGGCCTGGTTTGGCATTTTACCAGGATTTTGCTGAAGGGGAGAGGGCTTAAACCAAAAGTTAGAAAGCAAATAAAGTGGAAGACGTGTTTAGTAAACTAACATAACTCAAACGTCTCACAGCCGGGGGCATGGGGGCGGAACCCCAAGCCGCCTGAAGCTGTGGGGATATGGGGGTGAAGCCCCCACTTGCTAGCCAAGTTTTCGTAATTTTTTGGAAAAAAAAGCTATTTTAATGCCACTGGATCACGTTTTGTACGTGTTCAGAGCCATTTGAAAGAACTAGATTTTTAACATTTGAAAGCCAATTGAAAAACTTAATTGTTCAATTCTCTTTTCACTTGCAATTTAAGTCCAAAGCTCGTTTAAAATCTTGCATTTTGGTGTTAAATTTTGTGTGATATGTCCCAGGTAGGGGGAAAAGATACATTGTCTCCTGCAATATTTTAGCAGTAAATAATAATCCACTCGAAGATTTTCCTTAAGAAAATTTCCCTCTGGCTACGTCTATGGGTGGAGGTGAATTGTTGTTAAAAAATGGTACAATAGATGGTTACGCTTACTCACCATTTTATTGACCGGGCCGGATTTACTTTGCGTGGGGCTTCTTGGAAGATTTTCGCAAAATCTTCTTGCCAAACATAGGTAAAGTCCAGAAAAAAAGTCTTGCCATCTGAGAGCGGGGCCCCTGGCACTGTGTCATATGGTAAATCCGCCCCTGGTTATTCCATTACGTTCATAAAAAGGCTACATGAGGGCCTGAAATAGCAACTTTTGGGACAAAAACCCTTAATTTTATCCGAGTTACTCATATTTATAAATTAGTGGTAAAAATTGAATTAAGGGAGCCCGGGCCCCCTGGTCGTCAATGTTATTGCTAATTATTGTTGTACGCGTGTATGCTGTACGCGAAAATGGTAAAAGAAACTGAAGAAACAATATGCTTTTTTGTCACATTTTTATCAATAGTGGCATTTCAATTGGAGGGAGCCCGGGCCCCCCTGGCTACGCCTATGTTCTGTTGATGCCTTTAACATTAGAACGTTTCATAATTTTTATAGGTGGATATGACGGATCCAGTTAAAGATAAGATTTGTGGACATACATTTGAAAAAGATGCAATACAAGGTCACATTAGACAGTGTTCGAAACGGCACAAAACTGCCAAGTAAGATTTGTCTGTGTGGTCACATTCGATTTTACTATACATTTTTTAATTTACAATTTCGATGAATAATTTAAATGTCAATTTTAAAAACCTTCTCAACAGTTTGCCAGCTGACATTCTCTGTTTCCTGCAAACATAAATACGAAAGTGGGTATTATCACCTGGGGCGAATCTACCGTGATGCTCAGTTTGATTTACTCTCAATAGTAACCCTTTTTTTGCTCATATTCTAGCACTGCTTTTCAGTTGGTTTTCGAAAAAAAAAGGACTGAAAAAAAAACGGCAACTAGAGCGACAAAGCGGGCCAGAAAAAGTGTACATAAAAAAAACTGGAAAGGAACTGGATTTGATGTGCTTCGGCAACTGTTGTTTATAAACTTATCGCGTTTCGAGAAAAAATTACAACACAGACACATCAACTCCACTATTGTGACTTTTTACAAGACAAAAATTTTGCGGGTTCTCAAATTTTTTGCGAGCAATCCTAGTTGCATCGCAGAAGTTCCTTTGAAAAGCCATTATAAATTAATGTCTTGCTTTTTTTGCCTCAGTTTAGTAAGGCATTTTGAGTTTCATGTCAAAAGTTTAGTCATAGCTTGATTGAATTGGCTTCGTTTTATCATCTTATTATAGTGCTTACTGAAGGTAATGCTGCATATTTTAATATTTTTCCATAGATGTCCGTTTCCTGGTTGTACGAATACGATTCTTCCCGGAAATTTGGAAGAAAACGCTTCTGTGAAAGCAATGATCCGTAGGCGAAGAGTCGCGCAGGCGTCGAAATAATCGCTTTGTTGCACAATTTGCGCATTGGTTTTAGCCGATCAAGACTTTATCCGACAGTTGTTGCCACGAACACGTTTTAATCATTATTTTATGCTGCTTCTTATTCCTGGCTTTTATATCTTTCCTTTTTGATATTTTATTACAGTAATTTTTTTCACTTTTGCTATCACACAATTCGTCAGCGCTCAAGTACTTGATAGAGGATGAAAGCTTCTGAAAGTATGGTTTGTTTCGGTTGATAGTATAGCAACAGACTTGTTGCAATATTACAATGAAGCTGTAAATTTGCACAATTGCGTCGAATTCATTTGTTATCGTATTTAGTTCCCGTCAGGCAGACTGCAAATTTTAAGGAGCGTTCTTTTGAGGGTGACAATCTCTCAATGGTTAAATAAGCGCAACTCAACGAATTAGTACAGTTTGCCGTAAAAGAGGTTTCACCGAGGTATTTTTGTCGCTCCGATTGAAGTGCTGCAACCCTAAACCTTGCATTTTTTAATATTCTAAAAATCAATCTTGCATTGTTAAGATTTGTTCAAGTGCTAGATTCATCGAACATGGCGATTTGTGATATAAAAAAGCGCCATGGTATCGAACTTAAAACGTTACTCATAGTAATGACAAACTTGAAAACTGCAAATCTGGAGCGGGCCTCGAATTTCCGTCGATCGGAGACGTTTGCGTTTTTTTGCGCAAATATACCTCGATTTCGGGCCTATATTGATTACTAATAGGTTATTGTACATTAAGGCAGCGATCAAGTTCTTTCGGAGGAAGCGCTTGGAAATTTCGGTCAATGAATGACACCTTGATTCACCATCGATGGTCGAATTACCCTACCCGTAAAGGAGACACTTTGTAAAAGTTCCAATATCGAAATTTTGATTAGGATGCCAAACTTTCAAATGAAAAACTCTCGGCTGTGATCTAGACTGCAGTAACGATTATACGAGATACTGTAATCGACGTTGTGCCATAAAAACGAAGTGTTTTCAAACGTGCGATTGAAAGAATATTTAGTGGTTTCTGAATCCTTCTTGCGTTCATTTAACATGCTGCAAGATTCAATTAAATTAAAACGTAGGTATCAATTGACTGACGATGCAAGTATCAGCACTTTTTGTCAATTAATCACATTGGTTCTAAACTTATTTTGGTAATTTGGCAAAAAAATTTGGGTGTGGTGAGGCATTTCATCCACCCTATTAGCCTTGTTCGATCCTCCGAAATTCCGATGCGGTGGATACGATACGAATTGCATGTTGATAAATCCAGCCAGTAAGATCTTGCGAACTTGCTTGACCCACTGCTGGATGTGCTGTTAACAGCCATTTTGCCTTGCCCATCTAGCGTTAACGGGGTTCTACTTACAAGGAGAGCTGCGAACTCCATCTATTTTTATTCGAGTTCATATTTGAGATGCATCAAAGAATCGCTTTGTCTCAAGTTTAACGCAACACTGACTCCATACATTACACGTAGCACTTCAAAGCTGTTTTATTGCAATTTTGCATAAAAAAGTAACTATTTTATTCGCGCGATTGAAAAAGAAATAAAGCAAATAATTTGAACTAAAATAAGTATTGTAACGGTAGTCCTTTCTAACGAATTTGAATGAAAACTTGTCCCACTCTCGTGCAACGAAATAAATTCTCCAAAAGAACTATTGCAAAACGACAGCAATATTTAAACAACATTATTTACTAACTCTGAAACCATTTGCTGCTTTTTGCCTCATAGACACGTACCGGCACTGCAATTAGTTTATGAAGCCGACTACCTGGTGATAAATGCAACTTCAAAAGTTTGTTGGGTGTTTAATGCTGGACTAATTCTTTGCCAGTTCCACAACGCGTTTAATAAGTGCACCCATGCCGTCAAAAATGTGATGCAGATCTGTGTTGCACATGTACGCTGGAGTTGACACAACCTTGTTCTTTACATCGACATGGACTTCGTACATGAAGCTCGTTAAGGAAAATGAACCGAGTATTGAAAGCATTCGCTCTTACTGGGCCAGCCCCTTAATAGCAATTACACAATCCAATCTCGAAAACTACGGATAGAAGAGTCAGTGGACGTGTATTGGTGAGCTAGAAACATACAAGGCTGCACGCATGATCGTAGAAAATCGGTGACACCCGCGACTGTCTTCGTGTTGTTTCAAGCAAACAGTAACCAACGGTTATGATGGTCAAACAATACAATTTTATCGTTCCAGAAAGCAAATAAGTCCGCTTTTACAGCATCCAGCAGGGATTATGTACAAATGATAAAATGAAGCATCTTAATCAAAGTTTAGCTTTCTAAGGCTTGCCATTTCAGAGATATTTAATTTTGAAGTTGAAGGAAATCCCCATTGCAGGGCTGCAAACTCGAAAACGAACAAAACTGTTCGAGTTCATTAAAAAGAAATTCAAAGATTAAAAAATTGTCGACAAGAAACATTTTTTGTTGATCAAGCCGCGAAAATTGAGATTGCGTTTATTTGTTCATGCCGTGAAAACCTTGAAAAATAGCAGGTCTACAAAAAGAAAACGATGAAGTTGAAACGCAAACTTAGTATTTTTGTTAGCCTGAACTTAAAAAACATTTTTGCCGAACATAAATCCAAAAAAATTAAGAGAACTTCAACTCGGGCTAGCTGAAATAGGCAAACTTGACTAAAAATCTATCGAGGAATTATTTTAAAAGAATGTTTACAAGGTTTCACTTTGCAGCAATGGGTTGCTGGGTCAGTATAGTAAAATTAAATACCACGGAAAGGGGTTTTCAAAGCATGACAAATTAAACTTTTATCGACAGCATTGCAGGAAAGATCTATCTAACTTTGAACTAAAATATCTCGAAAACTATAGTATTTAAAGACTGCTGAAGTGTGGTGACGATATATTTCAGGTTTAATCATCGTTCTGTCGCATTTCCAGCTGGATGCTACACCCCTAAAAAATCTCAAAAAGCGAGTCAGCTACCGGCAACAGCATCACAACTTAAATTTTAAATCCTGCGCATATAACTCCCAAAGTTGACGAGAAAAAATTAACTTAAATGTGACGAGTTGAAGAGTCCAATTTCGGACGTTGTCGGGCTAACTGACTCGATCTTGTCAGTGTAACTTGGACTTTTAATGTTTAAGAATTTTTATTGAAGATTGCTTATTCATTTCCAACTTTTTACGACTTGCTAAAGCACATACAAAAATAATAGAAGGTGCCATAGCCTTTATGTTGACCATAACGTAATCAAAACTTCGTAGCTTCGAGTATTTGCTTTTTAATTGGTTAAATCCGAATGACTTGCGTTTAAAACATTAATGGTGACGCTGCTTTTCATGGAATAGCATTTCTTTGTTTCAACTGTTTTCATTTTTCAAAAACAAGTGTAATTTAAATTTCGTCTATTTATAGCCAGACATCAAACAAAGTGTCCACGTCGGGCACTGTCACTATTGTGCATGGCCGATTCAGTAGCCACACGAATCTAACTGCTCGTGGGTAATATTGTAATTTGATTTCTATTCATTCCTTGAGTCGAGGCCAATGGCCAGAGTCAAGCTGCCACCTGCCCAGCTGTATACCACAGACGGTGGAGGCTTCACGCTTTCTCTTCACTGCTGAACGTCAAGCAGGGAAGTTGTGAAGTGTGAATACCAATTTGTATAGTACATGGATCGTTCACGATGGGCCAGCTACAATGTTACAACTCAAGTTTCAAACACAGATCAAAACAATTTATATGTAAAGGATATATTGACTTCCTTGACCACATGCTTGGCTCCACACTTCTCAATGCCACCAGCAGTCCCAGCGTAAGGCCACTTTCCTCCCTCCTCGCTGGTATGTCCAACAGTAAGCTCGACACCAGAAATGCATTTGGCTGCCAAAACAGGAGCTATGCAGGAAAACCTGAAAAGTAGAGTCATAATAGCTTACAGTATAATGATTGGAACGTTTAAGTAATCTTAATATGAAGCAAAGAGCCAAAACGTGAGCGAACATATTTTTTACTGAACGTTTCAAGACATTACTAGTCTCAACATCAGCAGATAAATGATATAAGCAACAGCAATCGTCACGAGCAAAGTACAGGAAAAAAAGGCAAAGCAATGACGCATAAAAAAAAAAGGAAGCAAGTGTAAAATTAAAAGCAATTATTGTTTTCACACGTTGAATAAATATTTCCACACGTTGAACGAATGTTTTCAGTTTTTTCACACGTTAAATAAATATAATGGAATTGAAGCGTTGTCGGAATTTAGATCTGGATTTCTTTGTTGAATTAATAAGGTTTCTTTGATTAAGAATTTTCGCCAATGGTCAGATCTAGCCAAGATGATGGGGTTATTGAAACAAACTGTGTGATTGGGGTTATCGGTCAAATGCCGAGTGACGTCCGCATCCTGTGGTGTTTTAGAAGAAGGATCGTGGTTATTGATAGGTAATTATATTCCGAGACGTTTGGGCAATATAAGAACTGCCACAGATACAACTTATTTCGTACACAACGCCATATTGTTGGAGAATTTGTTATATTCCGTGACGTTTGGGCAATATAAGAACTGCCACAGATACAACCTATTTCGTACACAACGCCATATTGTTGGAGAATTTGTTGTTGCTCTTTATGTTTAAACACATTTTTTAAACTAAAAGTATCGTCAATAAATAAAAATTTAGTTTCAAAATCAAGCTTGGCACAAAAAGAATTAATTTCTTTTTCTATTCGCGGTGAAATTTCGCAAATAAATGGTAACCGCATGAAAATTTTCTAACTCGAGGGTCCTTGAAAATATTTTCTTTGGGGATGTCTTTTCGGTAGTGTTATCCCATAAAACGGTTAATGTGCTTGTTTAGAAAGTTTTTGGGGTAGCCATTTTTTTCCAAAACTAAAGAAATTTGATTAAATTCTTTATGAAGCAATGTGTAAGAGCTGCAGATTTGATGAGCACGATGTAACAAATTGTTTATTAGATGGCTTTTGTATTTGGTTGGAGTGTAGCTGTCCAATTTGATATATAATCCTGAAAATATTGGCTTTTTATATATTATCGTTTCGATTCCGTTTGATGTTTTGGTAATTAAAACATCCAAACAAGGCAGTTTTCTTTCATTTTCTTCTTCTTTGGTGAATTTCAGATTTGGATGAATGGAGTTGAATACTTGATATACAACATATTCCACGTCATTTGGGTTGTCGAATGCCAAAAAGAGATCATCGACGTAGCGCATGATAACTGGTGGATTTTTTATTTTTGCCAAGACTTCGTTTGTAAGCCAATTCATTCAGATGTCTGCCATTGCTGAAGCCAAGGGTGAGCCCATTGCCAAACCATCTAATTGGTGATAATAATTTTGATTAAATTGTAGGGTTGTTTTCTTGTAAGTCCATTTTAGTAGTTCGTCGAATTGCTTTTTTACTTAGTCCGTTGATTTTGCTCTGTTCGTCAGGGAAAAGTTGATTGAAGACCAATTTGATTGTGAAGTCAACCGGAATGTTGATAAATAAACTTTTAACATCAAAGCTCACAAGCGTTTCATTGTAAAGATTGTCAAATTTTCCAATTTGGTCTATAAACTCAAAGCTATCTTTTAAATTAGTCGGATGATCTCTTAGTGAAGCCAGTTCATCGCTTGTCGCTTAACCATTTCGCCGATTTGTACGTAAAACTGCCGGTGGAAGCTAAGTTGCTGTAGCTTAAATCATTTATCTGCTGATGATGAGACTAGTAATGTCTTGAAACGCTAATGTCTTAAAACGTTCAAAAAAATATGTTCGCTCACGTTTTGGCTCTTTGCTTTATATTAAGCTTACAGTATCTTTAGATCATAAAGAAAAAATATGCATATCGTTTTTGGGTTGTCCGGAACTCTTAGCTTTCAAAGATGTCTAAAACACACCTGGGTTTCAAGTTTTTTGTTTAATACACTAATCAACTAAAATAGTCTCGAGCATGACCAAGTTGCTTTGGAAAAAATGTTTGTTGGCTGCATAAACACAAGCATCGGAAACAAAGTAATTAAAATGTAGTGTTTTCCAATTAATTTTTTTATAAGATTAAGAACCAGTAAATTTTGAGCTGAGGCTGGCTGTTATTAAATTCTCACGGATTTTTAGCCTCATTTGTTCTTTAAAAGAAACGGCCCAGAAAATTATGCTGATTTTTTATAGAGGCGTTGTACCAGCCAGCCCTCCTAATTAGTTGTTTTCATGTTGAGGCCGGCATAGTTAATTTGTTTTTAGATTTTTCAAGTTTAAATGAGGCGCGTGTTCTTGCAAAAAAATAAGTGTACACCTCTACTACTAGTAGCTAAAAGCTTATTTTAATTCAGTAACTAACCCTACAATTCAAAAACATCGAATCAAGCGGAGGCAGTGAGTTTTACTTACCCTTGAGGTTTTCCTTCCTTGTGGAAACTTTTAATAACTTTTTCTACTTCAGGATTTACAGAGCACTTAACATCCTCCACCGCCCATGAACAAAGATTTTTGGCGGCACCAAATCCACCAGGAAAAACTACACCATCAAAATTCGCCGAATCCAATCTACCAAAATAAGATGGAAACCATTTTATTGAAAACTAAAAAAAAAAGGATAAAAACTTGTTTAGATACAAATCAAACCAATTCATAGAATGCTAATGGAAACAGATGGGCAGAAGCCCCGTAATATCTTCCTCCAAAATAAACATCTTGTTCATTTTTCTTGTCAGTTTCAATGTGATTTTTACAAGCTAACACGATGTGCAAACTGTACACTGTTACAGCTTGTACTGCTCTGAAGATGCTTCCCGAAATATAGAGCAATGCGTCATTGTAATAATTAACACTGAAAAACGCAGTTTGGTGAAAAATACTTTCGAATAACAATTCCTAACCGTATTGCAGTAATGGTATATCGAAAATCGTAGAGACACAAGTAACTGACAGTGCTGATCTAAATTGAACTCAAAGCTCGAGTTGCGGAAACCAGTACATTTACCCGCTTTCTACGGACTTCTTCTCCTGCCCTAAACGGTTGTTGCCTGACCAGTGGCCAAGCTTAGTTGACCATGAAGTGATTAGTTTTCCGTAATGGCATTTTAAAAAGTGAGAGATTTAAATTGAACTGTTTTACAATGAATTCCGACGTAAAAAATAGACACCAGGTATGAAAAATTTCGAAGAACATGATAAATGGAAGAACAAAAAAATACCCTAATAATAATAACTTATTCAATGTTCAACTGGTAAACGGGAGTCTAACTAGAAACTAAATTTCTAATTAAAACTGTATGTTTCGATAGGCTAGCTACAGTCGCGGCCAAAATAATAGGACCAAGCTTGAAAAAATGGAATTTTTTTGTCTTTACTGTTAATAATAAAATATACAGCGATTGGTGTGATTAAAAACTAATATGAAGACTGACCACAATGTTTGTGCATTAAATACGTGTATTTTGCATTCAAAATGACACAATAATTTCAATATTTGGTGCATCCACCTTTACACTTGATGACGTCATTCAGACGTTTTGGCATGCTTTCTATCAGCTTCCGGCAATATTCTGGGGTGATCTCTTTAACCCAAACTTCTTTTATTGCTTTTTCTAACTCTTTGGCACTACTTGCCTGTTTTTCAGCAACTTTATTCTTAACCACCATCCACAGATTTTCAATAGGATTCAAGTCTGGACTGTTACCAGGCCAGTCGAGAACTTTGACCTTTTTCGACTTCAAGAAAGTGGTCACAATTTTAGAACGATGACACGGTGCTCCATCGTGCATGAAGATTTCACAATTGTGGACAGTCATGTGAAGTTCGAGCTTTTCCTCTAATAGCTGAAGATATCTTTGGCCGTTCATGGCTACCCCTTTTGGCAGGAAAAATAACCCTGCTGTCCCATTCACAGATATGTCCGCCCATATCATGACACTGGGGGGATGCTTCATTGTTTGCACGGTGAACTTTTCGTTAAATCGTTGCCCTGAAGGTCTACGAATGAAGAGCTTGCGAGAGTTGAATTGTTGCAATGTGGATTCATCCGAAAACAATACTTTTTCCCATTGCTGAACTGTCCAGCTCACATGTTTTTTGGCAAATGCCAATCGCTTCAGCTTCATGGTGGGAGTGAGACGTGGCTTTTTGGCTGGTTTGCAAGATTTTAAGCCAAAATCATTCACTAGCCTTCTACTAACTGTTCTCCGACTGACATTGATTCCAGTTTCTAATAGCTGCAACCGTATTTTCTTTACAGAACTCATAGGAGACCGAGTTGCTGCTCATTTCATTGCTATATCATTTCGGGGGGTAGCTTTCCGTGGCCTTCCTGGCTTTGCAGCCTCTGCGTATGACCCTGTTTGGTTAAATTTCACTATGGAATTATGGACTGCGGTTTTGCTACACCTCAGGTGTTTGCTAATATCACGTTCTGTATATCCTTCAAGTCTAAGTACGATAATTTGAGCTCGAACTACCTCTGAAAGTGACTTGCTTCTGCCCATTTTGGGGGTTACAGATTTCCACACTCATCCTTATCTTTTTGCTTTAAACTCAAGATATACGAAGCTTCTAAGCTAGTTACATTCAATTTAAACCAACCTGCAAGTATAATGATGCAATAAAGCAATTGTATTAAATTATAAAGTCATAATTACACTAAAAACACGACTCAAGAAAGTTTTTTTTAAAAAGTATGTTTTGGAAGGTGGTCCTATTATTTTGGCCACGACTGTAAAGAGCTCTACTGCTATCTTCGTCATCATAGACTCCCGCACATGTTTTTTTGAATCACCTAGTTACATTGAAATTTGGCTCAACTGGTCTAAAATAGGCTTGTTAATAAAAAAAACATAATAAAGAACTCCTATTGTGAAAAATTGTTCAATTCATACAGCAAAAACTAATTATACACAAGTTAAACATAACAACAGTTGCACAAATGTACTTACTCAGAAAGTGGCTTGATGTTTCCTCGTGCAATGCGAGCAGATTCAACTAGCACATTTCTAGCTGGGTGCATCTCCGCACCTTTCGTGTGGTCAATCACATGCATTTGCTGGATATTCGGTGCAAACATCGTTACACTGGCTTTTTCACGACTCAAATGGACAAGACATCTGCAAATTTATAAACATACGTTAGCAGTAAAGGAACAGTACCAACTTTAATAATAGCATCAACTTAACTTTATCTAAAAAATTATAACAATATTTTCAAACTATGAATAGATTAAACAAACCTTCAAGACACGACCAAAGCTATTTGATTAGCAAGCCTAGCAAATTTCTTTCGAAATCAGAATTGACTTAGCTTATCATTGAGTGCTCACTCTTTGCGTGGTCTCGGGGTGCTGACTTTTGGAGTGGTGTGGGAATGGCCACTTTTCTGTCCAGGGTTCTCCAGCCCAGATGGTATTCTGTGGTGCAGCATTAGCACTGCTCCACACTCTCATTCACAGGATAACTGAAACCAGTGGTTCTCAATCGGGGGCCAAGGGACATTAACCAGGAGGCTAGGGGACATTGGACAAAAAAATTCCCTTTTTTGTTCGAATTGTGGTGAAGACCTTTTTTTGGTCTTCAATTGATTTGTCATTGGGACAGAAAACTTTATAGCCGCGCAGGTGGCTACTGGTGTTGAGAGTTTCCATAAGGGGGCTAAAGACCATCAAAGGCTGAGAACCACTGACTAAAACCAACCAATCAACGATAAATCTGAGTTGCAAATTTCTAACAATCTTTCTGAATTTGAAAAGTTGACTGGTAGTACAGACTACAGAACTTAAGAATTACCTTGATTAAAATATTCACATCTTTGAAGCTTTTCGTCTGACGCTAGTCAAGATGAGTCGTCAAAATGGAAAGCGTAGGAAAACGAGCGGCTATTTATAGGAAAAAGCCGAGCCATGATTGGCTGAAAAAAGACCAATCAGAGAGCGGCATTAGTGCACAATCTTTAAGCTGTACACGAATTCTTAGGGCGGGGTTAAAAGTTTTGATAAAAGTGGCTTCAATTAATTAATTTTTTATGGTGGATTTGGTTTCGGGGCGTCGTCGGCTATCGTGTCTTATTCAAGTAGACTATCATATCTATTTGAGTGAGATATGATGGATGGCGATGGTTTGGGGTCGGTTTTGTCGTGGGTGGGTTGATTTTGCAGAGGGTTGGCTTTTGTTTTGGCTGGCTGAGCGTTATTTGCCATTCAATCTTATTCTCTCATTGGTGTAACAAAAAATTTGCAGTTTTATTGTTATTAGTGCTAACATTTTTCTATTTATGTATATTTCCTTCTTTTACAACTTTTCTCCTTAAATTGCTTGTAGTTTTAAAGTGTATCTTTCATAATAATTGGTAGATTATAATAATTTTTTTTTTGCATACCACCGAGCACTACACACATTCCAGAAATAAAATTTTGGCGTCAAAGATTTTTTTTTTTAAAAGTACTGTACCCCAAACAAGTCTTATTAATTTTGAATTTACAACTTCAAGTCGGCAGCACTGTCTAGTGTTTTTTTTTTGTTTCCTTTATGTGTTGTGTTATTTATTTTCATTTTTTCAAATTAAGTTTACCGCCATAAGTGTAGAAGTATTGCCATAAAGGTGCAGTTGACCTAGATGACCTGGTGGTCTTTTCGCTGTGTCCTTCCTGCGTATTTTTGCGTATGGTTAAATAAACTTGACTTGACTTGACTTCAAGAGCGGATAGATGGAAAAAAGAGCAGCCTTGGGCAAGAATAGAAAATCTACTGTCATCATAATGTTGAGCACAGGTAGGACTTTGTGAAAGATGAAGTCCAATGGCTGAATAAGAAGCAGGAAACTGGATATTAGTCTGGGTGGAAGATTTGTACCGACGGGCAGGAAGTAAGTGTTTCTGGAAAGAACAGGAACAACGGATAGATTTGGGAACATGTTGTTTAATTCTGTGCTGCAGCCTTTGGGAAGTACCACCAACATACCGACTGTCACAGTGGCATGAGTCAATCTCTCTCATTGGTCTTTTTTCAGCCAATCACGGCTCGGCTTTTTCCTACAAAATAGCTGCTCCTTTCATGCGCTCTCCATTCGGACGATTCTTCTTGACTAGTGTCAGACGAAAAGCTTCAAAGATATGAACGTTTTAATCCAGGTTTTCTGAATTTATTTTTATTATTAAAGGGCAGCGGAGCAAGAGAATCTGCTACCGTTAGGTTAAGTCCACCTACACATTGCGTAGGCCTCATTTGGGCCTATTGCAAATGTAGCTGCTAAGTTGCTGTAGTTTTGTTGGTTACTGGTATCTTGTAAATCTTGGTAACTTGGTAAAGCTCGCAATTGCCTACATGATGATTTGGTGTTTCATCCTGTAGGTTACATTTTAGACACAGAGAAGACTCAGCATGACCAGTAGTTTTCGTGTGCCGCTGTAGATTGCAATACCTAGTAAAAACTTGCACTACTCTATTTAATTGCTCAAAGGCCTCTTAAGGTTAAGGAGATATATTGTTAGTCGTGAAGACGTCCAACCTACAGACTCCTTCATCCTCAAGCCGTCTTTTTGTTTATTCCACATAGATTCCTATCTATCTGTGGACCAGTCCTTAACCGTACTAACACAACTGGCATACGGCACTGTAATAAAAGGTTCAAGACCATTTATTTTTGATTTAGATCCTGATTTGGCTACATAGTCTGCCACTTCGTTACCATGTACTCCTGCATGTCCAAAAATCCATGCAATACTGACGTGGTTTTGTTTACCTAACTGATTTAGGTTTCTAATGCAGTTGAGCACTGTAATTGATGTTACAGTGCACTTTGATGGCTGCTTTGACTATCAACCAGCACAATACTTTAAGTGCATTTTTTCCAAAAGCAGGTTCTTTGCCACTTCTGAAATAGCCAAGACTTCTACCTGGAACACAGTGCTGCGTATTCCAAGGAGAAAAAATCCTTGTTTTGAGGAGTTGTTTGGGTATTCTGCATAAAAAGCCACACCTTCTCTCCCATCTAGTTTCGAGTCATCAGTGTAAACCTTGACAGTGTTCTGATTTAGAATGGTTTCAGATCTGACAGCATTCTTTTTATCCATAATTTGACATTCCAAATTTCTCTCAAATACGTTTGTTTTCTTTATTCGGTGAGCTGGCATTTGCAGCAGAGGTAAGAATCTTCTCGTCTCATTGCAAACATCAACATGGCTTTTTATTTTCCCAAAGGAACCAACTGGGTTGAAATGCCAGAGCCCACTAACAGTGATTCTGTATGACTCTCGCACTGCCTCAACCAATAAAAATTCCTCGATGGGAGTTATGTTGAGCAATATTTCCTGAGCACCAGTAGGGGTGCCAGGAAAAGTTAAAGAAATCAGTGATGAAAAAGTGAAAGCTGTAAAAATCTTTCCAAATTTACAGCTTTCACTTTTTGAAAACTCTTCCAAAATTTACTTCAGCAACTGCAACTCAAAATCGTGAAAGTTGAAATTCTCTGCGCATTACTTTAAATACAGGTGTACAGGCATGTACATAAGGCATTTTACAAAGTGTCCATTCATGCTATTGAAATATTCACTGTTCATTCTTTAAAGAAACACAGTTGCCAATTTACTTACGCAGATGCTTCATGAATTTCTGAACCATCATAAACTCCACAGCCAGAGAGAACCTAAACAAATACTAACTCTCAAAAAATGCTTGTAAACACAATTCCACAATCCAGCTGAATATTTTTGATGTAAACTTACAACTTCAAAAAATAATACATTTTGAACCTCATTTCTGATCACAAAGTTACTAAAAAATAAAAAAATTCAACCTGTGTGTTTTAAAATCAATTTTGCTTCAAGAAAGAAAACTATTTTTTATCAACCTGGCCTGTGTTTCCTCTAACGTTATGGCAAATCGGCGAGTCAAGCCAAGTCAACTGACAGCGACAAACTGACCGCGATGCGACGATTTCGTTACAGTGGTTTTGTCACTGATTTCGTCACAAAGTAAGGGTTTGGGCAAGATGGCTCTGGGGATAGTAAAAATGCCCTTTTCAGCCAATCGGCGTTGTCCGCGGTCAGTTTGCTCGCGGTCAGTTGTCGTGGACCCTCGGCGACTGCCCAAATTTTCTTTACACAATTGTGCCTAAAGCCCTAAAAAGATGTTTATGTGCCCTAAATTTCGTACCAATCCAGTATTAATGTATACCAAATGTCATATTTCCACAAATTTGTCAAGTTTTCTAAAGCTATGTTTACTGTATTGCCAAAAATATTTGCCCTTGCTCCAACAAATCGCCGATTCGCTGAAAAAAATCGGCTTGGTGGGGACACTGAAACTGGCTACTCTTATGTTACCTCAAACATGTTAAAACATACCACAGCTATTTTAGCACTCATTGCTGAAGCCAAATGGAAGCTTCGTAAACTTGCCGAAGTTTCAACAACGCGTCGAACAAAAACTAACCTACCTAGCATATCAAAAGCAGTAACTGTAACACAATGTAGCATCACAGTCCAACACAGTCACAGGTAAAACTGAAATCATATGCTTTGAGTCTTGAGTCAGGCCGGAGAGTTACTCATAGGCAGTTCAACAAGCCGATTGACCACATTGTCACATGTCCTTTGGACCCAAACGTTACAATGGTGAGCATGACAGGACATAGAAGAGGTGGACGCTCTCCCTTGTGCTGGTTGGAGACATTAAAATGCCGTCACCATTGTAAAAAGAAAGGGGGATAAGAGTAGCATCACACTCCAATGTAGTCACAAGGATACATTGGTTAAACCAAGCTGGAGAGTAGCTCGTAGGTTGTTTTACCGAACCAGCGACCTCATTGGGATGCTTCCTTTTAACCTGGATGTTAAAACAAAAAGAAAAGGAATACTATGTGTTGAAAAAGTGTTTGGCAATCACAGAAGTAGTTTAGAGTTATAAATACACTGAGCACAAGTTCTCATTTTATGACAGTACGAATTTATGTTTCAGAAAAAATAGCAAAACTGCATCAGTCTTAGGCAATTCTTTTTAATCTTTGGCAGATAATCCTAGCTGCATAAACCACCCTCTTTAATTATCCATCGCTTATAGAATGAATGTTTCACTTCACTTGAAGCAAAACTCAATTTGTGCAATATGAGGCATATAACCTTATGAAAAATTGCCACATCCCATTATTCATTATTGCATTCGAAAACTAAACAAAAAAATATATTACCAATAAACAAAAAAATTGATGCCGTTTTAGGTTTTGGAGAAATACAAGTAAGCACTGTCTAATTTTATCTTGGTTGTTTTAAAAATCCATCAAATTGATCTTCTGAAGAACAGTAAGCCAAACAATCAAACTCTGAACTCGTATATTATATTTGATTTTCTTGCTCGAGTGTTTTTCCTTCATAGCTTTCACATCCTTAGCTAAACAATCATTATCTAAGCAAAAACACTCTGTTCCATCATGTTCAATTAAAATTTATGCTATGTTAAATCTCCAAATCTATCTAACCATTAAGCTGATTTTTATCAGCGAAACAGTGTTTTTATTTCAGCACATGCCATCTCATTTTTTAATTTTCTGATGTTTGATATTTGAAAATTACTGATTTTTTAGGCACATGCTGACTCAACAAAACCTAAAAGGGAACACTGCCCCAAATTTACAAATTAATTGGCATTACTAGTATTTTTATTTAATTTTTTTTTTTTTCTGGTTTGTACCAATACGAAGAATTTTTCATCAACAAGATATTACAATAATAAATTTTCATACAGGTTGTAAAATTTTTAATTTTGTTCAATTAAAATGATAAACATGAAATTTATCGTAAATGTATAAATAAGTAAGTTACCAATATTCCATTCAAAGATTGTCAGCCATCCAGTATGGTCATCAATGTCACAAAAATTGAGAATCCATATATACAGATAGTAAATAATCCAACATACAGTAAAACCAGAAAAATTTTTAAGTGTCAAATTTTACATAAAACACGGTACCAAGAATATGAAAAATAAAATAATATTGTTAGTTTAAGATATAGCTACATAAAAACTCTACACTTTACCTAGTGGCGTAAAACAATACTGGTAACAATTCGATTGAAAAATACTGTACAAATCAAGGCATAACTAAGCATTCACATCACAGATAAAAATAATAGTTACAAGATAAGCATAACTGATCCAGATAAGCATTTACATTACACCTTATGCTGAGACATACATCTTTACATCATAACAAAACCCACAAAATATTTATCTTGCAAGCTGAATCATTTAAGAGCTAATGAATAACAAACAAATTAAAATCAAATCTATAACAAATGAATTACCTATATTAAGTGTACACGCAAAAATCCAAACCTAACCTCAAAAACAATTCCACAAAATTTGTTATTATATATTAAAGTAGTTATAAGTCATCACATTTAAAATACACATACACACACAGTGAATAGTCTATGCAAATAAATCAAGGATAACTTTATGCAGATATCTGTAAAAAAACACCAAAAAAAAACCTAACCAAAACTAAAATAGAGAATCCCTAAGCACACAAACGAAAAAGGAGAGTGCAACATTACAAATAGTACATCTCTTCCAGATGTTGTCCCTTGCACACAATTCCCAAAACACTGGCAGCATTTCCTCGTTGTATTGCCATTCCAATTGCTTGCATCAAGAAAACAGTAGACCTGGGTTCGCCAGACTCCTCTGAAATCCTTCTGCCAACCTCACGAACAAATTTTAAACCACTTGGACCCCATGGCCCATTGTTTCCACACAAATAGGCACAATCTCAAAATCACGTTCCAGCTGCTCATACTTTGTCAGTTTGGCCTGCTCTGCCCGTTCTGCCACTTTTCCAAAGTGATTAGAAGAGACCTCAAGATGACTTGGGGCAAAGGTGTCGCTACACGTAAAGTCCCACACCATGCACTTTCCCATTCTCCATGGAAAAATTGTCATTCCATCTGGCCTTTTTCCATCTGTGTGCGATACACCTTGCGGCTCCAATATCGTAGGAACATGTGCAGACTCCAATGCTTTCCTTATCAAGTTGTTTACATGAAAATGTCTGGAGAATCTTCCCGCACTCTTCCTACAGCTGAGACCATGGACTCCAGTGGATTCTACCTGAGTGCCGCAAATACATTCATGAGGTTGGCACAAAGGTGAACCTAGCCAAAGCCCACAAGCAATCCTCAGCGATCTGTTGTCCATTTTTAATCCAAGTGAAGGTATTGGGATTGCATTAAGCCAATGTGAAGCATGAGGAGCAGAAACAGCCAAAAGTCTTGACTTGTCAAGAATGGTGTTTGATGCTTCCAACAAATGGTTTAGTTTCAGCTGGCAGAGAGGAATATCCCAAGATTTCTGTTTTTGTGGATGTTGCGGAGAAAATAGAATGTTAGATTTCTCAGACCAACTTAAGAATGCCAAGGAAAAGCAAGGATCCTGAATTCCTGATGATGTGATATGGAAAATATCTGGCAAGCTTGCAGCACACGCATATATTGAAGATAGGAATGCAGGAAGAACTATGTCTTCTGCTGAACGAATGCCCAATCCTCCAAACCGAACCGGTAATGTGCATTGTTCCCATGACAGTCCTGACAGTTGAATGTTTAGCACCTTTTCCAAAGCACAGCGAATCTTGGAATCATATGATTTCAAAAGTGGAGACTGAAAGCAAGCTGATGTCCTCAATACATACGTGAGCTTTGGAATTGCAAAACAATTCCTAAGCAAAAACAAAGCATCATGTGCATCCACTTGATCTAATTGCTCCAATAATCTCGAAAGAGCACATAATTTAGATTCTAATGCCATATCAACAGCAGATGGCATAACTGGTGCGCCAAGAAGGGTCATGTTTCCATGTTTAACAGATTTAATTTCAGGAGCAATCCCCTCTAACATTTTCAAAACATTCACATCAATGATGGAATTTAAACTGATTAGCTCGCATTTTGCAGGATTGACCTTCAGACCCAAACTATTCTCCGCAGACAAAATTTTTTGAAAATCCGAAAAGACCACATCTGCTTTTCCACCAAGTGTTCCATCGTCCAAATACCACATGTTGTAATCACTTTTGCAGCTTGAAATCAAATTATTAATTGACAGTGAGAACAAGAACGGCCCTAGCGAATCTCCTTGTTGGACTCCTTCTTTCGAAAGCAATGTTTCGTTCCCAAAAACAAGTTAGAAGAACTAGCATAGGCCTGGTATATAAACGGGTAGATCTGAGGGAACAACTTATAAACTTCGTGAAGTAGCACATCTCTTCTCACTGAATTAAATGCATTTTTGAAATCAATCTTCAGCAATATATTGTCAGAATCCGCTTTATTGATGAAATTCCTACAAGCATGAACAACCACTTCAGCACCAGAAGGAGTGCCAACACCCATTTGATGAGGTTGGAAAGTGTTGGGAAGATGTTGAGAAATCTTAAGCATGCAAGCCTTCGCACATAAACGCCTTAATGTGTTTCCAATTGCAATTGGCCGTACTCCTCCATCCTTTTTGGAAAGGGCTATTAAGGTTGCACCAAAAAAGCTTGAGCACACTGCAGATGGGATATTTCCACAAAGTACTATACCATTGGTAAACATCACTAATGCTTGTAAAAGATTTCTTGATGCCTCACCCAATGCTCCAGTTGTAAGATCTTTAAGATGTTGTGGAGTCAAACCATCTGGACCACCGCTTGAACCATTCTTGAAAGATTTGAGGCTTCTGGTGATGTCATCAACAGAAACAGTGATGCTGCTGGAACAGTCACCTTCGGAAGGAGCAGGAGGAAATGCACAGTCTGGATGTAAGTCAGGATGCTTGTCTTTTAGCTGGTTGATTACCTCTGCAGAAGATTCCAGAACTTTGGAATCTGATGAAAGTATTCTCACGGCACCCTTTACATCTCCCAAAGCAAGTTTGGAAGAAACAAAGCTGCTGATATCAAAGGCTTTTGAAGAACGAGAGTGTTTGCGTTTCTTGTTCATCAGTGAGTTACCAGGTGGAACAATATCATTGTCCGTAAAATCTTTGATTTGCCTGTTTATAACTGATGCTAGAGACTTTGACTTTTTACCGGCTCTTTTTGGCTTCATGAAACAACTTCTAGCAAAATTAAACAATTGTTGCCATGCAGCTAAGCTATTTTCCATCACTACTTTTTGAAGAATCTCTGTTAGAAGTTTAGCAGCTTGAATCCTAGATGCTTTAGGCACTCTCTTTATGACTGCACCCTCCCTATTAAACAAAAAACTTTCTGGTTCTTGCTGGTTAGCAGCTGCTGAACTAGAGGAACAACAAGGACCAAACCAAGGCTCATCCATAGCTTCTATTTGCCTTTTAGTCAACTTCACACATCTGCTGTGAAACCATACACTGCAATTTTCACATTCTATCCATTGCCTAGATCTTGTGCTACTATCATCAATGTCACAAATTGGGCAAGGAACAGAAACCACATTTTTAGTAGAATTTGATATCATAAATAGGCTACCGCTACTGGTATGCTCAATGCTGTTACTTCACTGCCAGTATCAGTGTGTAGTGGTTGTCAACAAAATCAAGTGTTTATACCAGACTGCAGTAGCCTAGTATAGGCTATATTTAATAGACTAACCAAACTTACAGTTCAACCATTTCATTTCCAGTTTAGAAACAAACAAAATTGAATTTGCAGCTGTTCAGCAATTTATCCAGTATATATCCGATGAAATTAAATGACAATTCAACAACAAACACATACATTTATATATACAATATTTACAATATGTACATTATACAGAATTTCTTCAACCATAAAAAGGGTGGCAACTGACTTTGATGACCATTCAAGGGTGGCCACTGACTTTGATGACCTTCAAAAATCATGTTTTGATTTTAACTGATTGTAAACTACCAGAATTAACTCCAGAGATGATTCAAGTTGCCAGTGATTTTGTCTCGAAATGATCACATGACAGACTCACAGAAAACATTCTGGAGACAAAAAGGCATATCTGCCAACCGTATGGTACTATTGCATTATTACATTTACAATTAAATCATTGATTGAGAACAGCAGTCATTAAACTAACTATTCTACTATGTTATGCAAATTTACTACTGTACTGCTAAAAATACATAATTATTTTGCAGTAACCATATTGCAACACAACTCAAAAACACCACTCCATTGATCATGTTACAAGGTTATTTATTATTTTGAGCTAGGCTAACTTCATACTTATTTGAACGTTTTTGGCATTTTAGAGCGCTCTCATCAGGAAATTAAAAATACTGTAAAATCAATAACTAATATTACTTTCAAATAAACTGAAACAGAGTTAGAAGTCTTTTTCTCAACGTACAATCTGGACGAGCAACTGCATCTCCCTAAACTGTCATTTCACTTCCAGGCAATTCAAAATTGGCAATTGATGAAAATACAATTATGACGTTAAACACAAAATGGTGACTTCACAACTATCATTAGTAATTAGGCTATCACGGTAAAAACCACCAAAGACTTAAACAAAAAAATAATAATAATAATAAATACACACCCAATATAATAAAGGAGGCTCCAATTGCATACATAAGTTTATTGATAGTTGGATTCTGCTTTTTGATTAGGAGTGCTTTCCACCGAAATTATGTTTTGCAGATAGTTAGTAGACTGCGCATTTATAGCCATTATTTTTATGTTTTTGCCGAAATCAACATTTTGCTCTAATTAAAAACGAAAAAATTTTTGTGATTTTGCTTAATAGGCTATGCAAAGTATGAAATGGCAAACCTGCACTAACATTTCTGCAGCACTTTAGTAATACAGTAACATAAACCTACATCGATAAATCAACACAACTCAATTCTCATGCCTCTGCGACAGTCGGTAGGCCTATGTATCCAAAGACCTGACAAGAAAGGCTGCAGCACAGAATTAAACAACATGTTCCCAAACCTATCCGCTCTTGCCCTTCTTCCCAGAAACGCATACTTTCTGCCCATCAGTGCAAATCTCCCACCCAGTTCCTTCCTTGTTCCTTCTGATACAGCCATTGGACTTCATGTTTTACAAAACCATGCCTGTGCTCAAGATTATCCCACTGTTTGATAGTATTTTGCTGCTTATTGCTGTAGAATTAGTACCTCTGTTGAGTATTAATTTTATTTCTGTAAAGCTATTTGAATGTTACTTTGGCCCCTTAGTCAGATGCATTGACACTTGTTGGTGTTATCTCAAGGGGGATATAAATTGCAATTATTATTATTATTAACTACCGTATCTGATTACGATGACAGTAGATTCATGGTCTCTTCGATGAAAGCATGGTCTTTTGCGTCGTCTCCAGCTATTCTTGCCCAAGGCCGCTCTCTGTATTACTTCGTTTTTTCATTTTACTTATATTATTTCGCAGATACATTTCGAACATTTTCAGAGACTAAATTTTGCTTCTAAAAACAAGTTTATATGTTTCTTGACTCTCATTTCCAACTGCCTGCTCTTGAAGCAACTTTTATCAAAACTTTCACACCGTCCTCTGCCGACAAAAAAATTCGTGTATAGTTTAAAGATTATACGCTAATATCGCTACACCATTGGTCTTTTTCCGGCCAATCACAGCTCAGCCTTTTCAGTCGGGTTCAAACGGAGAACACTACAATCGTAGAACACTACGAGTCGAAGTATTCAACAATACACAATATCGTAGTATTCTGCGACTTGGTCGTATCACGTGACCAATTAATGTCATAAATTAGAATAACTAAACAATGAAGGTCTCGTAGCTGCAGAGAGCCCAACATTTCAAGCCCTAATTCGCAGAAATGTTTATGGATTTGTGCAGAGATGCTTGAAGTCTCCTAATAATTGGATAAAGTCTCTTATGAATTTGGACAGTTTTAGTTTGTCCAAGTATTACGAGTACTACAATTGTACTCTTCTGGTGTAATCTGTAAATAAGCGTGTCGCTTGTACATATGTGCCTCTTGTCTTTGTTTTTGCTTATTTTGTTTCTTTAAACTTATGGACCGTAGTTGTCTGAAATAAAACAGATTATTATCACCCCAGTAGTTTTTTTGGTAATTAATTATCACGATGGTCTAAAATAAGCTCATTCAAGAATTGAAGTCATTAACGTGCCAGGTTTCAAAACGAAAATGTTCGAATAATATTATCGTATTCCGTATCTAAAATATCTCCTTTATAAGTTGCAGATAAAACTTTATTGGAACGACCGACGCTCGCGTCGCGTGTTCCTCTGTTTTTACTCTGCCATTTTCCAACTAACGAGTGCGAAATTTCAGGCTTTTGCTTATAACTCGAGAACGGTGTAGTATAGCTGCATGAAATTTTGACAGCAGTTTGAGATTAATCAGTTATATGTTTTTACCAAATTTCGAGCCAATAGGTCACGTGACTTTATTTTTAGAACCTGAAAACCGCCCCGCAAGTTTGGCGTAAAAAGCGGTCTCAGTCAAAAACGGCTTAAGTACGGCAAAAAATATTTCATGGGGTTGTATGTCTCAAGATACCCTTTCATCCCAACCAACCCGCTTTTGGCCGCGATGAGGTTTATTTCTTTTTTTTTCCTTTTTTTTCCTTTTTTTTTCCTTTTTTTTCCTTTTTTTTCTTCCTAATTTTTGTACGCTCTTCTTCTCCTAAACCACAAAACATGGAAATCTAATTTTTGTGTAAAGTTGTTGAGCTGCAAATGCAATTTTTTCTCCTGAAATATTTTGGGGCAACTCCACCGGAAACCCCCCCAAAATGGGGCCCCAAAAAATCAATTTTTTGAACGGCTCAAGGTAGAGTTCTACTTTTTTTTGATATCAGTAGATATTTAACTGACAAATATTTTGACATAGTTTGGGGGTGCCACCCCCCCCCGGGGACCCCCCAAATGGACCCCCGAAAAATCAATTTTTTGAGTAGCTCAACTTGGGTGGCAGTCTGTTTTGATATCAGCAGATATTTAATAAACAAATATTTTGACATAGTTTGGGGGTGCCATTCCCCCGGGACCCCCCAAATAGACCCCCAAAAATCAATTTTTGAATGGCTCAAGCTAGGGTGCCAGTGTTTTATGATATCAGAAGATATTTAACTGACAAATATTTTGACTCTACTTTTCTGGAGGTTCCATAATCAGATATTTTTTAATAATTGCTGATTTTACGGTAGACAAAAAGTACTTCTGAGCGTCGCAGCATTAGCTATGCGTCGGTCGTTCACTGGGTTTGCTGGCAAACTCCCATCTAGTTTTAATCTTTTCAGGGAGTAAAAATTGACCAAGTGATAATTTCGTCACGCTTGAATAGTAAGTAACTCAACATTTTTGTCAAACGAGAAGTGCAACTGCTATAATTGCAGACGAAATTTATATCCAGGTTCTGAAAACAGCAAGGCTAGAAACATGTTATTGACTTATAATTTTTCACTTTTTAGAGAAATTTTGAAGTCAAATTATATCGTAGAACCATTCTTTTTGAAGACTATGGTAGAATAGGACTAATTATACCACCTAAATTACGTTCAAATGTGAGAAAGGCTTCCTTTCAAAAGGCTTGCGCTTGCATAAATCATAAAGCTTTCATCGAAGAAACCTGTCCTGCAAAGTATATCATGAAGTCAGTGAAGTGGGAAAAAAGATTTCGTCCTTATAAACAATTAAAGAAAAGTGGATTGCTGTTGTCAGCTTAAGCCAAATGGATATGTTCGGCGTGCTTAAAACATGTTGCTCAACATTTTGAGACCCAGTTCAGTCGCAGAAATCATCCAGGTCAGTAGTCGAGTGAAAAGAGTATAATTTCGACGCGGTAAACTCTGTTGCATTCACTGATTGTGTCAAACCCAAAACTCAATAAATTGGTATTCACAACTATCCTGACTTTAAAACAATAAAAGAACTAGAAGCGAAATTATATATTGGTATTAAGATGTCATTTCTGTTACAGATGCTGCAAATGAAATTGATTTTGAAATAATCAATGCAAGCACTGCTTCAATTGATGGAAACTCGTTTCAACATTGAAGCATTGCTACAGAAGAAAGCGATGCAGGTTCCACCAGCGCAACATTTGTTTCTGGAAATGAATTTAATTCTAGTATACCTGCTGGTAGCTGCAGTTTTGATGTTTTGGCCCGTATAGAACGCCTAGAGAAATTTATTAAAAGTCTGTCTTGGAGTCAGTCATCATCGGAACTATTGAAAAAAAGATTGTGCTCTTGTGCAAAAACACTTGGTCAAATCATCAACGTCCCAGCTACTCAAAAAACGATATAACGGAAAAGCTATAACAGCTACTCAATTTTCATCCAGCGCTCAAATCTCCATGGGGGAAGCTAAATCCTCGATGGGAGGAAACCAAATCTCGATGGGGGGCGCTAACTCTCAACGGGGCCCGCGCCTCCCCTACAATTTAAGTACTGTATAGTATATGGCATTTTTTTATTACCTGAAGTATACGGTAGCTATAGTTCTCTCTTTTTTTTTCAGTAAAACCGATCTCAAGCAGTCTCTTTCAGGTGCAAGTGTATGTAGTCTATTTTTTTTTTGCATTTTGATTAAAAGAGCATTTTCAGGTCGAAAAATTTTTTGCTCAGTTTTCTCTAAAAATTTTTTGACAAAGTTAAAAACTAACTTTACCAAATTTGAGTTTTTTATGACCTTCCGTTACCGAGATATGACAATTTAGATTTTTCCGTAGAAGGGTTTTCCCCTTAAAAATTTTGCCAGGGTTGCCAACTACAAACAAAATTTCAAGAAGTTACCGCTTGTTTGTGACTCTCAATAAGTGTTTTCGGCAGTGTTGTCAACTCAGTAGTAAAGAATCAGAGGTGCAAATTAGCTGCTTTTCAAGTAAATTCAAGCCAGCTTTTCAAAAGTGAATCTTCTTCCACAATACTGACAAAATGGCAACACTGAAATAAAAGAAAAATTGCTAACTTTAGACTGCAATATCTTGAAATCGGCAAGACGTAGAAGGTTCAAATTTGCTGAGAATGCATTTTAGGCTTATACCAACATTTTGGTAAACAGTCAAAACTTGACTTGAATACCCTTTTTCAAGCCAAAAAATCGGCGTACTTTTTTGCATTAAGAAGCAATGATCCAAGAGTTATAGAGCGATTATTTTTCTGTCTGAATGAGACCGTTTTTTGCTCCCAAACTTTTGGGGCGGCTTTCGGTTCTAAAACCAAAGTCACTGCTCCAAAATTTGGTATAAAACACATATCATTTTTAGTTGAAAGTAGGCTATTGTCCGAATTTTATGTAGCTAAACCCAGTGGCGCAACAAGGGAGAGCTATAGGGGAGCTTCAACACATTTTATCAAGTCTTAGAACATTTAACCCTAAATACAAGCGTTTAAACATGTTTTGGATTTGACCTGTTCGTATGAGGTGGGTAATTTGATACTTTCAAATTACTTCCAAGATTTGCCAATATTACTACCTGCAAATGTCTCTAATAACGTGCAAAATGTGATTTAAATGGCGTTAAAATGGATATTTTTTGGCAAAAAATCACAAAAATTGCCAAGTGGCTAGAAGGTTCGACCCCAGATCCCCATGGCCAATATGGTAGCTGGGAAGGGTCCGCCCCCAGACCTCCATTTGTGGTGAAATTCACCAGTTTGTTGAGCACGTCGCCTAAACGAGACATCTTACGAAAAAAATTGCTAAACATTGTTTTGATTTAACGTTTGTTAGTTACTGCAGTATTTGTTTTGCAACAATTCATTCCGTCATTTTTCTTGACTACTGCACGATATGATATCTTTTAAGTAATGCGTAAATCCAAAGTCACGTGACCAATCGTCTTTAAAAAAAAAAAAAAAAAAAAAAAAAAACTTGGCGCAGAAAAAGTTTGGCAAATCCTTATCACTGTCCAAAGCTTTGATTGCCAAGGCCACACCATGCAGTCGGTTGCGATTTACAGAATATACGCCAAAGCCTGGAATTTCGCCCGTGTTGGTTCCAAATTCGCTGCGAAAAAACAATGAAACGCGACGTCTTCGCAATTATCACAATCCCATTCTGCGTCGTTATTGCGCACACTTTTACTTGCGAGTGAAAGCGATTTATCGATCAGAGTGAACTCCTTTTTTCGATCGTCTTATCAATTATTCATGTGCGGCAAGCGATTTTTTCTTTTACGCGTTTCATGCACTCAAAATTTTTTGCTGTTCGATGTTACGGTTACGGTCTTGCTGTATAGTATGGTGTCAGTTTGAGCGAGTGCATTTGGAATAATATTAGAATTCATTCAAGTCTACCGGCCGACAAGTTTAGAAAATTCAGGTTTAGCTAATTTTTTCTACTGTAAATTTTGATTTCATACCTCTGCTGCTATAACTATTCCCCATTCTTGCGTCTGAACCAGACACTCTGAATCTGTCTACCCCAGGAGTTCTCAGTCGGGGGCCACGGGACATTAACCAGGGCGCCACCACTACGAGTAACTGTCTGGACAATTAGAAAAAAAAAAGGTTATTAGTGCAATAAATCTCAAATTCCGGCCAAGTGCGGTACCATATTGCCGTTAAGACCTTTTTTTCTTTTCTTTTGTTTTTGGTCTTAGAGTGAATTCGCGGTAAAAAATTCCTTCAAATTGCGGTGAAGACCTTTTTTTGGGTCAATCAATTTTATTTACGGACAGAAAACTTTATGGCTGAGCAAGGGGCCATTGGTGTTGAAAGTCTTTAGAAGGGGGCCACAAAACATAAAAGGTTGAGAAGTACTGGTCTAAACACACCAACGCCGATCAAGAAACCTTTTTTGGTTTCTGTTTGCAAGTCTTTCGTTTGGCAGGGCCACCACAAAAAGCAGACAGCTGGCATTAATGGAAAATATGCGCAAAGTGTCTTTGCTAGGATACAACAATGAATTACCATTTCGGAAACCGAATGAGAAACTAGACGCTCTACCAAGTACCAAATCGTACTTATTTCACATTGCGCTAAAGTTTTCTCTACTAATTCCTATTACTTGACCTTTCGTCACCCTTCGGCTCCAAGGATGCAGGGTTTCTCAGTTATATGCTTAGTTGTATTATTCGATATTCATGCGCAAAAGAGTCCTTTCATTAACAGGGTAGCATCCCAACTTAGCAAAAGCATAACCTCCGTAGCCAAACAAGAGTATGGTATGGTTTATACTCGTGTTATGTTCGGACCGTGACTATTAGGCGCGGACGTTTAGGCGCGGGACGTTTAGGCGCCGCCGATTAGGCGCCGGGACTTTTATGCGCCTGGACTTTTATGCGCCGAGACTTTTAGGCGCCAGAGGTAAAAAACTTTTTTTCAAAAAATTTTTCAAAAATTTTTTCAAAAAAAATTTTTTTTCCAAAAAAAAGTTTTTTTTCCAAAAAAGCATTTTTTTCTACAAAAAAACGTAAAAATCAAAGAAAAAGGTTTAGTTGTTTTAATTGACTTGGTGTTTCACCAGAGCTCCGCTCTTCAACACTTTTAAAGGCGGTGAATCATCCAGCCAATTCCGGTGGTTCATAATAGCTGAAATTGAACTATAATTTTTGATATTTTTTGTTTTAATTTTGGGACTGCGGTTGCAAAGCTATTCAACAAATACAAAAAGATATCCCCGACAAAAAGTTTTTAGAAACTCTGAGTTTTGTTCTTCCCGCCAAAACTACAATAGGCCTAATAGTTTAGAGAACTGTAGTTTTGGCGGGAAGAACAAAACTCAGAGTTTCTAAAAACTTTTTGTCGGGGATATCTTTTTGCATTTGTTGAATAGCTTTGCAACCGCAGTCCCAAAATTAAAACAAAAAATATCAAAAATTATAGTTCAATTTCAGCTATTATGAACCACCGGAATTGGCTGGATGATTCACCGCCTTTAAAAGTGTTGAAGAGCGGAGCTCTGGTGAAACACCAAGTCAATTAAAACAACTAAACCTTTTTCTTTGATTTTTTTTGGCCTTTAACGTACATTCGGGAGAAAAATATACATATAAGTTAAAACATGGAAAAGTCGCTGCGTAAGTGTAAACAAATTGCACTCATCATCGTGCTGTATCCCGGGACAAAATTTGAGCTGATCTGTGCTGCTCCAGAAGTCGCAAAACCAATCAATTTGTCAATTTTAAAGCTCAAATAAAATGAGTTTTAGTCAAACGCAAACTTCGCTTTCAGGCTGATTTCTGAAGAAGTTGACTTCAAGAATTTAACATTGTTTTTACTATAAGTGTATTTCCAACAAGGTGTAAAGATTAAGCTGAAAAATATCAATTTAAACATTGCTTTTACTATATTTACAACAAGATGTAAAGACTATAAATAGGAATCTGTCGAGAGATGAATCTTTAGCTCCTGAAAAAGTTTGTACTGTATTGTTTGGTAGAGGTAGACTCAAAATAACCATGAAACGTCACACGGCTTGCTGCGTGTGCCAATATTGCACAAGCAACTCGTGTCTGTGCGCCGCAAAATTTGAGACCGCTGGCTGGAGATCGCATGCGTCTGGATTAGGTAAAAAAAACTTTGCAAGTAAGTAGTGGAAAACATTCTTTGTTATTGAAAAAAATGCAATAAGAAATCAAATTTTTGTAAAACTTTTTCCGCTCTGCTTCCATCTATCTGCTTTTGAAGTCACTTTTATCAAAACTTCAAACCCCGCCCTCTGCTGACAAAAAGAATTCTTGTTCAGCTTAAAGGTTCTACACAAATGACGCTCGCTCAGCAATCCTTTTCCATCCAATCACTGCTCGGATTTTTCCTATAGCCATTCCTTTTCCTGCACTCTCTATTCTGACGATTCTTCTTGACAAACAACTGATGAAAAGCTTCGAAAACATTAACATTTTAATCAAAGTAAAACTTTTAATCAAAGTATTGGAAAAAGTTTTTGAAAAAAGACTGTCATGTGAAAGAAAAAAAATTTTTTGGGAAGAAAAACGTTTTTTTGTAGAAAAAAATGCTTTTTTGGAAAAAAAACTTTTTTTTGGAAAAAAAACTTGTTTTTGTGAAAAAAATCTTTTTCTTGAAAAAAAAACTTTTTTTTGAAAAAAAAATTTTTTTTGAACTTTTTTTAGAAAAAAATTTTTTTTGAAAAAATTTTTGAAAAATTTTTTGAAAAAAAGTTTTTTACCTCTGGCGCCTAAAAGTCTCGGCGCCTAAAAGTCCAGGCGCCTAAAAGTCCCGGCGCCTAATCGGCGGCGCCTAAACGTCCCGCGCCTAAACGTCCGCGCCTAAAAGTCGTAGACCCCTTCAAAACTGGATGTTTCCGACAGCAGAGGCATAGGAAAATAGGGCCTTGAGTTTTGTGTGAAGATGTTTGTTTGCTTCAGACTTTCATTATACGGTGGTTCTAACTTCTCTAGCAAAGAATCAATTCAAAAATCACCTTTCAGTTCAAAAGACAAGATATGAATTCGTTCTCCAACCAGTCCAACCGAACATCATAAGTCGAGCATATTGCATTGCGCGGCCCGCAGTTCACGGCATAGAACCATCTGCAATTTTTGTTGTACTTGTTAAGCAAAGCGATAAAATTACACAGTAATGTCAAATTCCTAGATTGCGTATAAGGTAAAACAATTGAAAGCGGTTACACTTTTTTTAAAGAACAAAAAATAATAATGAACACCATGGGCTAGTACACGCATTTGTTAGTAATCAGCAAGTTTTTTTTTTTTTTTTGGCCTTATATATATAAGACGTCGTTGATTAGTCTAGAAGTAATCGTTATCTATAACTAAAAACAATTTTTAAGCAAGTAACGACGAATTTGTGTCACTTGATTCTTTTATAAAACGAAGAACAAATGAGTCTGAAAGTTCGTGAAAATTTAGGAAAAGCCAGCCCCAACCAAAATTTATTGGTTCTTATAAAAAAGTGGACAACTTTTTCTCGATTTGAATTGCTAAAATACCTGCTAAGATAATCAAAAATCACAGACCTTTGTATTTTTTAAATAATGCCAAAACCTGTAACAAGTTAGCATAGTTCATGCTGTGTGGGTGAGCCTGAAGTCACTTTATGAATGTACAATTGCTTTAATACTATTTCAACTGTAAACATGTGCGTTTAACTAAAACAATAACGATTTTTCGAACAAAAAATAACTTTTCATATCGATGAAAGCATACGAGGCATTACCTTTGAGATTTGTTATGCGCCAAACTGGAAACTGCACCTGCCAACCATACATTTCAAAACTAACAGCACTAATATCTTCTTTTAAACCAATTCTGAAAAACAAAAATTAATATTCACAGAAACTTGCTCAGCTGCTACAAAACAATAATAGATAGTCTACGTGTGCGAGCACTGAACTTCTTCTGAATAGTCTCAAGCTACATTATATCTCCTTGTCACATTATGTGTTCAATCAAAGGTTTTAATGGCTCCATGTTAAAAATGTTTACTTTGAAAAAATCCCACGATTTTTTTGGCTCGAGTAGACTCATGGTGCCCAATCTAGTCAAGAAATGCTTTTTAAAGCTTATTACAGATATTGATTGTAATTGTGCCTCTATAGGCTATAATAGCGTAGTCAGGGTGGGAGGGGGGCTATAGCCTCTCCTTCATTGTCCTGTCAATCAAAATGTAGAATAAGCAAAAACATGTATTAGCACTTTTAACACTGTTTTTTGCACAGGAGTGGACTAAAAATTAAGGCATGACTAAAAAACATGGACTAAAAAAAAGTGGACTAAAAAACATGATTTAAGGTATATTTTGAAAAATATATTTGGAGGAGGGGGCTAATTTGTCAAAAATAAAACTCACAAATCAGTAAAAAACATTGAAGTGGCCAAAAATAACCAATCAAGTTTGATCGCTTGTTTAAAAACGCTAAACATAGATTTATTCAAAAAATATACTACGAACTTAAAACAGGGTTTATACGGAATTTTTCTGAGATATTCCCCTGACTTTCGTCAAAATCGCACCTGTTTTCCCTGACTTTCGTTTAAAAATCCCTATGTTTTTCCCTGACCCAATCCTGCAAAACATACTTTTTCCCTGACTTTCAGAATATAAACGAACAGTGTAATATCAACCAGCAAAAGCTTGTTTGACACACAATTGCTAAAATAAACAATGGATCTTGATTCATAGGAGATAAGAACTTTCCAAAAAAATCTCCCTGACTTTTTCCAACTTTTTCCTGACTTTTTCGTTGAATTCCCTGACTTTCCCGGACCATCTCGAAAAGGATATGTTTTCCCCTGATTTTCCCTGACCGTATAAACCCTGTAAAAATGGGCAAAGGAAACTATTCAGTATAAGTTAACCACCACGCACTTCTCCCAAATCTTGTTCCATTTGCTCTCCCACTTATCTTTATGTTTGCTATATAGACAAAATAGATAACTCTCGAGTGAGTTTTATTGAACTATAGGATTATATGATTTGCCATCTTGTAAAAAGGAGAACTAAAATTTTATCATTAGTCACTTTCCACAAAGCCCATTTACGCAACCAGTTTAATCATGTTAGCACTGCCAATTCCTTTGTCACATTTTAAACGCATTAATTTTATTACAACAAGCCTAAAATTAAATTATTTTTGCAAATACATGCAAAATCGTCCAATGCTGGGACTCTGCCCTAAGACCTCTGAAACAGCCCCTATTGCGAACTTCTGGCTATGCGGTTGTCTCTATATACGAGTATTATTATCTACCAATAGTTTATCATTTAAAAACAAAATAGTTTTGCTGCATTAACAGCAAATAAAAAGTAGAAATCAAAACCTTTTTAAACATAAGTATATTCTAAGAACATGTTAAACTTAGGAATGAGAATATTTTCCTCGTGTCTTTTCAGCTGCATATTCTGATAATGATGTATTTTCAATAATTTTCCGTTTTTCTAAAAAAATATGCAAAACTTCTAAAAAAATTTGACTAATGGCAGCGACAGCTCAAATGTATTTATTGTCCTTAAATCATGATTCATTTTGTTAAACAATGTCCCAAATGCTCTTGTCCCAAACCCTCCTAACTGAATTTGATTTACACTCACCAAATTAATGGTTTTAGCGCTCTCAGTTTGGAGATCTCTAAACTAGTATGACCCTTGTCTTAACCTCTCTCAAAATTTTTACTACTGGTATGTATCTGTACACAGTACAGTGTATATGAAATGCAAGATACAAAAACTCCAACTGGTTATACCATCTTCATACAGATTACACAATACAAGGTTATCTCAACAGATCAATTAATTTTGTTTTGGCATAGCTTCATGACTAAACTTGGTTAAAATTTCAATCAAATTCAAGCATTTCCACAAAAGTTTATCTCATCATACAGGGTATTTCCTAACAGTCAGCAAAAAAAATGAGGAAGGTAACAAACAGAGGTGGAGTCCTCGAGGACACATTTTGAAGTCCTTGGCCTCAAAGGTCAAGTCCTTGGCCTTGAAGCCTCAAGTCCTCAAAACTTACCCTGTCCTTGGCTCAAGAACAGCACTATTTTTTAAATTGTTTAAATTACGTAAAACGTCTGAAAGATTTTTTGGAAGAGGTTTTTTTCAGGAGATTGCCAGTAAAACTTTTTTGAAGCCCTTTTTTTTTAGAACACTTGTGTTTATGTCCTTGGTCCTTGGCCTCAAGCCTTGTGTCCTTGACTCCACCTCTGTTAATAAAGTGTCTAATAATGCTGCAACCATACCTTACGCAGTTGGATTTAATCTTCAATAAGACTGTTTAACATCTTCGAATGTTTTGTGTTGTATTGTTTCAGATTGGTACCTAATTGCTGATGGTTTACATTGAGGTATTTGAAAAATACAAGGATGATGTTGGCAAATTATATGGTAACATGGTTTTGCTCCAAGCTTCAATCTTTTTCTTTTCTAAGTGACCTCCTCAATATTCTCTGTCAAAATGAATTTCACACATTCCAGCACTAAAAAACTTAAAGACATGTTATAAAAATGAAAGTATGGAAAATAAAAAAGAAAGGAAGGTTGTATTTACCAGCAAATTCTATCTAGTTTTTTATTAATGCTCACCCAAAATCTTTCCCAAACTTAAATTCTTACTCTAAAACTAACCCCAAATCTGAAATCTAACTTTAATCCAAACACTTACTTAAACCCTCGTCTATTGTAAGTCAAAATGAAACGCCAATGAAAAATGTGCAGATGAATATTCCTTATTCTCTTTTTACTCTCTTAGACTTAAAGTTTGCCAGTAAAATAGTTACTCTCAAAAAAAAGGACGATTAATATGTTACCAAAAAATTTTAGGAAGACCAGAGTAAAAAAAATGACAAATTTTATAGTTTTTTTAAAATTTTTCATTTGCTTTTTTGACTGTTTAAAGGACCAAGATTACGATAGGCCTATATTTGTAGAACGCTTACTCTAGTGTGTTATGTCCTGTGTCTACTTGAGCAATTCTGCAGTAATTGAATATCATACTGAATTCCACAACGTATTGCAAAACAAAAATGGCCTATTTTTTAAAAATATACTGTAGAGCTATTTTCTAGCAGATAGAATTAGGTGAAGAGATGATCTGCCAAAGAACTTCATTATGTTGAGAAATTATAGACTACTGATACTCTTTCATTTACATTAAATACTAGTAAATTAAAATGATGGTTTTAGCACTTAATGCTTTTGCACTAGTAGAAGGTTTGTCAACTACAAAAGATTGCTGTCAAACTAACTGCAAATGAGATTAGTAAACAGGTAGGCCTAAACATGAACATTGTTAAAACTTCAACTAAACCAGTAAGCATGTACATTAACTTACCTTTCTTTGAGCAATTGTGCTGTTATGTTACCTCAGGAGACTTTGCATCACGCATGGATAACATAAACCTTGTCAGTATTTCTCTACAAAATTTTCCATACCGTATTCATTTTTTGCCAAATCTGGCCTATAAACTACAAATATTGCTCATTTTGCAAAATTGCTGTGGTGATGACAAGCACAAACTGGAATTGTGCAAAAAAAACAAAAAAAAATACCTACCAGTATATAACTGTGCTAGTGTACAGCAAACAGTGAAAACCTATCCCAAAACAGGTTGCATTTTTAAACACTGGAATGGGCTAGCAGCATACAGTAGCTTACAGAGTTGAAAGTATTTTGACTGGTTACCGTACATAGCATAAGCCTAAACCTTTTACTGGATTTGGTTCATAGGCATCACTGAGATTCTGCAAAACTAATCTATCAGTATTAGAACTTAGGTAGTAGTTTGTTGTAAGTTGATGACATAAACTCATCTACCGGACATAGAATAGGCCAAGGCCTAGTCGAAATCAGCGATTTCAATTGGTTTAAAAGCTCTTTTTTTCGTTTTAATTTCACTGCAATTTTGCACAAAAGCATTAAAGAGTTGCCCAATGCGTATAAGTTTTGGTTCCCAGTAACAAACACTCCAAGAGAAGCTTAACCTTTTATTCCAGGCCAATTTATTTTAGACCAGGTGAAAATAGCCTATAAAACCTGAGCTCCCAAACTTCCACATACGTCAAATTCCTGGTGTCGTAGCGCATTATAAGCTATATTTCTAAACTTTTGTATTACAAGGGATTCCAATAGCGTTTATTTTCAATGTCTGACTGCATTTACTTTCGCAGAAACCTTAATTTTGTCCACACCTTAGTCAACCATACATGTAACTAAAGTACTGTAAACCTTCGAATTTGTGCATTATCTCTCAAGCGTGAAGGAGCAGTCACGTGACCGAGTTTTCCAACCCCTAATAAAGAACTCTGGTTAAATGCTTCTTAAAGTGTGCAATGATAGAATAAGGTAGTATTGTAAGTGTTGAAAAGCAGTAAAATCATTATCACAGAAATGTACCGGTACGCGAAATTTTTTTTTCTACCATGGTTTTGCAGATTTATTACGTCACATCCGTTGTCCCAACCTTGCGATTCATACTCCGCTCTCGCTTTTCGCTAGATCCGCTATATTCACAGGCTAATTGGTGCAATGGTACTGGGCAATTAGGCTAGGCTTTAGTTTGGAATAAAGTCCTACCGTAGGTAGGGATAGAATAGGCTTGGAAGAAAAGCAAAACGCAATAACAGCAGTTATTCAATAAGCCTAGACTTACGTTTTATAATCAAGTCAAAATATTCAGACAAAATTTGTGATACAAGCAAGTCAAAATAGCCTAGCCTAGTACGGTAATCTTTTTTAAGCTTGTAAAGGGTTGAGCTGCTGAGTCTTCAGCGATTATTGCACTATAGACAGAATAGGCCTATCAAAGGGAAGCCTAAAACATATTTCTTCAATTGATGCATAATTCAAGTTACTAGTGTATGCGAATTGCAAACATAAGTAGCAGATCTGAGATACCGGCACCAGTACCGGTACTGAGATCTGGATAGCCTAGTCAGACAGTGCAGTTGGCTAGGTAGGCTACCGTAAATGACTAGCCTAAACTGTGTAGGCCCTGA
Source organism: Trididemnum nubilum (assembly GCA_963965965.1). NCBI lineage: Eukaryota > Metazoa > Chordata > Ascidiacea > Aplousobranchia > Didemnidae > Trididemnum > Trididemnum nubilum. The sequence continues at coordinate 3,662,459 of OZ014470.1, read as the reverse complement.
ATCTGGAAAATTGAAATGTCAAAGTTATTTTACTACTGTAATTTCACCAATGTTGTGATTGCTTTCAAATTTAGAGTCAGAATTAACTAGGCAGATTCGCTTACTGATTTCATCACGCAGAGTCATTCATCTGCTCATATTCCTCTCTCAGTACTGTCATAGTGGATGAAATTAGGACAAAGTTTACTTGATAAATTGATACCGTAAAGTATTAAACTCGGAACTGATAGATTGTTGAATCAGTTTGAAGGAAAACTTGCAAAAAAATTTACATATATACCAGTAGGTTGCTAATTTTACTGGCTTCACGCAGTACTGCAGCAGGTACACAGTCTGGAGATCTGACTGTCACAGCACATTTTCCTGGTTTTTAATTCGATTTATTTGGACAGCGAAAAGACTGTATAAGTCATCAACGTCTACTGTCACGAAAAAAAAGAAATTTTATGCAGTAACATATATCAGTAAGAAACAGAGCAGTAGGCTAAAACTTACCGGTACTACTGTTACAACTCAAAACAAAAACTCACAACGTCAAACTTAACAATTATGCTTTGTATCAATATATGGCATATGCTCAAAAACTTGATTACCTGGACCCCCTTATTCAATATTTTGTGTTTGAGTACTGTAATATATGAAGTCTTTAGTTCTTTATTAAACTGCAAGAGTTTCATCTCTCTAATTTCCTTTGCAATTTGATTCAGCAATTTTTGAGTTTGTGCTGCGTTAACTCTGGGAAGAAAGTAGTTTGTTTTGCTTTTTTTTCAAGTGCTGTAAGAATGTATTTTATCCAGCATTATGAAAAGCTCCAAGTTAGACCTGGAAGTATGAGATGATGTACTGTATTGCTTTTTCTGTGCATCAATTTTGCTGTTTCCATTTTGCACATGTCATTCAGCTGTAATAGATATAAGCTTGAGAATAACGGTTTAGTATCAGGTATGTGTCCTGATGTTGTTGTGAGTTATTATTCTTACTGCTTTTTTTGTAAATTAATCAAAGGTGAAAGGGTAGATGCTGATGCACCACCCCAGCTGCTAATACAGTAATTTAGATGAGAATGGATGAAGCTGTAATAAATCAACATTAAAGTTTTACAATCCCCATACTTCTGTAAATGATACAATACCCAACAACCACTGGCTAATTTTGAACTAACTTTCTGAATTTAGGGTTTCCAATTTTGTTCATGATCAATCAGAACACCCAAATATTTAACACATGTATTTGCACTACATGTACTTTAACACATGTACTGTGCAAACCATTGGTGGGCACAAGTTCGTTAATCGTTAATCCGTTAATAACGAAGCTAACTTTTTCATTAACTCGTTAATCCGTTAAAAAGTTTTTTCATGTTAGCGGACTAAATTAACTTCCGTTAAGTGCTGTTAACGGACTAAAGTAACTTCCGTTAAGTTCTGTTAACTTCCGTTAAGGTTTTTATCGTTAATATCTTGCACTATTCATTCATCGGACCGGTACAAACCAGTTTGCACTGGTAACGCTTGTTGCGTATTAGCACAAGTTTCACAGAAAAAAGCGAAGAAAGAAGTTCTTTTTTGTGGCAAATAATAACCTGCAGCCTCATAGGTCTATTAATTATCGCTGTTCACAATTTCCAAAGGTTTTCCGATTGCAGCTTCGTTGTGCATTTGAACTTGTTTTTATCTTGAAATTAGATTAGACTGTAAAATATAACTTCCAAAACACAAAAAGACCACCTTAGCAATAAATATTTCCTTACAATCAGCTCAACAGCGTCAATACGTGTTCTAGAAGCGAGTGAATAAAAAGAAATGTAAATTACACGCAACATGTTAACGGATTAACGGACTGTATCAACTTCCGTTAATTAAAGCTGAAAATAACGGATTAACGTTAACGGAGGTGTGAAGTTTGTTAACGGACTAGCGGTTAACGAAGCTAACGTTTTGCATTAACTTGCCCACCTATGGTGCAAACATGTAGAGCTGTGTTTCCTCAAACTTTATGGCTAATCGGCGAGTGTTCAAATTTTCTTCAAACAATTGTGCCCAAAGCCCTAAAAAGATGTTTATGTGCCATAAATTTTGTACCAATCCAGTATTAATGTATACCAAATGTCATATTTCCACAAATTTGTCAAGTTTTCTAAAGCTATGTTTACTGTTTTGCCAAAAATATTTGCCCTTGCTCCAACAAATTGCCGATTCGCTGAAAAAAATTGGCTTGGTGGGGACACTGATGTAGAGTGTTTGCGCAGACTTAGCTGATGTTTGCAAATTATAGCTATTCATAATCTATAATTGTTTTAAATACAAAATTGCATTTCAGGCAGAAAAAATAGCCTATTAAAGCTAGTTTGAAAGAAATCTAGTATGTAGATGTGCGTGCAAAAACAAATGGTTTCTGATAAAGTGATTAATCGCCCAAGCTATGCAGCATTGACTGATTGATGCCATCTTTTAAGCCATTGTGTTACCCAGGAAGATTGATGAGCAATCCACAATTATCCGGCAATAGTACAGGAAGTTTTTAAAAGATTTTTTGGATGAAAAAAGATACAGCAGCAAGACTTACCAAGTGTTTTGGTATGTTCTTTAAATAATCGTTTGTAGCTTCGTTTTGTTTGCAATGATATTTCAAACTTGTTACAGTATTTATATCAGATACAAGTTTTGGTGCTGACTGCAATCTCACTTGCAGCAAGATTTAACCATATTAAAACTGGTCAGTTGGTCGAACAGTAACGCAATTGTTCTGGATTGGGAGGTTCATATTTCAGGCCAGTCAAATCAGACACAGTGTTGCCACCACTGCAGCATTTCTTCAAAAGGAGCTGTGTTGCCCTTCACAAATCTGTGGGGGTTTCCTCCGTGTTACATACTTCGGCATAATATGAGTATCGTGAAAGATTTGATGTGGTCAGAACCTTGCAACATATAAATTGGCAACAGAAGCTCTTTTTTTTGCTGATTATTTTTTTGCATTTAACAAAACTTATAATGTTGTCAAGTCATGTTGTGAGTCTGATTATTGCAAGTGGGACATAGTTGCTCTAGCAAGAAAATATTTTATTAGCCTTTGCTGCTAATTGCTTTCATTTTTTCAGGAAAAATTTGCTGGTTCTTCAAGGATTATACCTTCACTACGTTAGAAAAATCACTTGCCCTGCTGCAACCACTGAGGCCACTACCAGAATATCGCAAACTATGAAAGTGGAATTTTATCGATTGCTTTTTGAATAGTGGAGTTTTATTAACTATCGACTACAGTATTCAGAAGGGTACGATAACGTACAATCTAAAATGTAGATTGTGTTTGATACTGATATGGTTGAGACCAGAAGCAATGCAGTGTTATGCTGATCTTTGCAATTGATGTAAGGCAACACGCAAAGTTGTTTTACATTGCTCTGTGTCCAATTTCAATGCGGTTTTAAGTTTCAAGGTTTTGTATTATTTTGTTTTTTTGTAATCATTTATTTAAGTAATTAGGGTTATGCACACAAGCCAGTTAATCCTAGTTGTTGTTTTTTTTGTTTTTTAAAGAGCAGTACTTCGTGACAAACTTTGGTTTACAAGTAAGATTGTAGTTTATCTGGTGATATTTACTAGTCTATAGTCATCCCAGTTAGACTACAGATTTGTTTGTTTTTGGTCACTTATACTCTATTAGTCTATTTGTGTCACTGTGTGCATTTGCATTTTAAAATTGAAAATACAAAATCAAAGAATAAAGTTTCACAGATCATATTTTTTTAGAAGTCTTGGACTATGGATTTCATCCACAGAACGTACCCACTACTTCCCAACGTCGAGTCATCTGCTTTCATGTCCCTGTATTAACAATATCTTCGACTGTGCAAGTGTGCATGCGGCATTTTGATCTTCCAAAAATGTGCAACGACAGAACTACAGTAGAAATAATGCCACGTGAATAACAATAATCAGAAGAGAAGAAGTCTCGATAAGAAATGTTCCTCTGAAAACTAAGAGAGCACCAAATTCTCTTGAACTTGCATGCGATCTCCGTGGTTTTTTGTTGAGATTTGCAAGCAGTTGTGGATTATCGTTCGAAACGCTTTTATTAAATTTCCATTTTTCAGGCTGTCAAGCGTTCATTTTTATTTATATATTTATTTTTTTATTGGTCATTTCTTTCATTATTTTTTCCGGATTTTGCTTGGTTGTAAACTAATTTTTAGTTTAGTTACCCTGTTTTTCGGACATAAGACCCACGTAAAATACCTAGAATATCTCAAAAGTACAACATGCGCTTTAATCTTCCAGTTCGTGTCATGTATGGATCTGGTTTGTACCCTATTTCTATCCAGGATAATAAGTTTTCTGTGCACATGCTGCAAGAACAAGCGAAAGCTCAAAAGAATCTGCTAGTTGCACAAAAACTGTGGGAACACGCTAGCGGAAGCTTATAAATAGCTGTCGTAAGTGAACACTTGCCCGCTATTGAAGTGGCGAAAGGAAAGTGGTTTCTGCTGCGAATGCTACCTTGGAAAAAATCCTGCTCAACTATACAGCAGCATCAGAAAACGGGAAAACAAATTGCCGTAAAAATAAAAATGGCGATGTATAAACTGGTTCCGAGTGTTAAACAAAAAGAGTGAAGAATGACTTTTGTACCACCCAGAATTAGCTACATTTTAGTTTTACTGCTATGACATTTATTTGTTTTGAAGATTTTGTGTATGTGCATGCTGTTCTTAATTCATTTAAATTGAGTTGTGCTATCAAAATTGTAAGCAACTTTTGTGTATGTAATTTATCATTGCCTAGATGATTTTTGAAAAAAATGCTACAAAATGACTCTGGTTTTCGTTAGAATATCTTAACTTGTCACTCATTTTTTTCATTCGTTTTTGTTACAAAGTTCTTTTTCTTTTTTCAAAAGCGCCATCATTTTTTGGTACTAGGCCACTTGACAGCTAGCATTTTGTTATTTTAATTACGTGTAGTACTTTTTCGGTTAACAAATTCGTCTGTAATACGTCTGACCATAGAACTCTTTAGTAGTAGTTGGAAACTGACAGTTATAACGTTTTTTTTTCACAATTCACTTGTTCTTCGAATATGTCGAATCAAATCAGTCGAATACGCGTGACTGCAAAAAATCTTCGCAACAAGAGCAACCTTTTTTTGTTCAATTCTCTTCTCTTTTTCTCCGTGCGTTTGTTTCTAGCCTACTAGATAAAGAGTCTATGATCTGACCGCCAAACCAAACGAACGCCATTTTGTGTTTTTAAGCTTAATTAACGCGTTTGCTGCTGACAATATTAACTCGCTTTTAATCGAATTCTTTTGAAAAGATACTGCTCGAGATCGGTTCCATTGAAGAAATGAAAATCGCCTGAGATAACAAAGAGATGCTGCAAACTTTTCCCACTATTTCCTGTACCGCAATAGTAGATTTAATCCGTTTAACTAGGTACCATTGACAACCCTGCATATCGAAATTTCGTGACATCAAAAAAAGATGACTTTGCAAAATTTCTTGCGGATTAGGCAACGCGATGTTCGATTATTATTGTAAGCATTGCGTTCTTACAATAATTTTAAGTTATCCTTTTATGTTGTCACGGAATTTCGAAACACAGGGTTGCTAATGGTACGGAGTCAAATGGATTAAATTTATTTTTGAGGATAAAAAATAGTGAAACAAGGTTTGGGGCACTTCTTTATTACCTCCAGTAGTTCTTAGTTGTTAATAATACCGATTTCAAGTAGTAAACCTTTAAACTTGTTTGTCTGACAATTTAGTCTGGTGCGAAAGCACTTAGGCACGAAAATTCACTCCATAATTATTCCACAATTGCATGAGCTTAATAAATGAGCTAAGTGTAGAATTGCTGGTAGTAGATGTAGGTTTAAGTAATGAAACGTTTCAAAAAGAATGCGTGCTGGATCTGATTTTGTTTATGAATGTTCTATCGAAAAAACAAAGTTTATGCTTCTAAATAAAAACAGTTTCGGCTCGAGCTTCTGCCAACCAATTACACAAATCTGAAATTAGGCAACTGAACTATGTATTGAAGGAGAGTTAAAGCTTAATTTATATCGTATCAGTGTATGGCTTGCAGCAACTGCAGGGTTACGATGTTTTGTTCAGCTAGCCTCCAACATGTTTGTGGTGGTGCATTGGTTGACCAGAGATTGCCGAATTTGAGGATCAACCAAGCAATGATTTTTACAGACAATTGGACCCCCGTACATATGGCGATGCTTCTAGATTTTATTGAAATGTTTTTGAATGAAATCTACAGTAGTTTTTTTTTTTTTCTTGCATATCTGAAGTTTTTCAAGTCGTTGTAGCACTTTTTGATTTACAAATAACACGTCATTGGTTGATTGATGTTATTTCGTAAGAATCGTATCTATTAAATAACTTTCGTGTTTGCTAGAAAGTTGCGATTGCAAAACCAATTAAAAGTAAGCCAAATCAACACAAATACTCTACTGCAGTATCTTCGCTCTGTGCACAGATACTGCAGGAGGATGTTACGCTCGGAGTGAATTATGATTGCTTTACTGTAAATATGCACTCATACGCAAAACTGCAAATGGGGACGAAGCACATGGTGTTGGTAAACTTTTTACCATGGTTTTAAAAGTGAACCGCTTCCTTTTGGACAACTACAGTACATTATGTGTCAGATCAGCATTCGCTAAGTCTTTGAAACGGCTTTAGTTAACGTAGATGGTTAGCGGCCATGCAATACCTTCTCGTTGCAACTCTTTCAAAACTCCCGAGTGTTGGGTCACCTGTGTGTTCTGCCCTTAGCGCCCGAAGTGGTTACTCCTTGTGATTATAATACAGGGTGTCCATAAAGTCCGTGTGCACTTTAAAAAAATTATAACTTTAATTGTATTTGCAATAGAAATAATTTGTAAAAAGGATTTGAAAGAAGAAAATCGATATTTTTTAAGGTTTTATTGAAATTTTATTTAAGTTTCCACATGTCCTCCATCATTTCCAATACAAAGAGTAACACGATTTTGCAGTTCACTAAAAACATTTCCCAACTAGTTCACTAAAAACATTTCCCAACTGATTTATAGTAATGCCTGAAATCACATTAGTTATTTTAGCTGTCAAATAACTAGGTTTGGTTGCATACACAATTGTTTTCACATGTCCCCATAAAAAAAACCCTTATGGAGTCAAATCTGGCGAACGTGGAGGCTAACAAAATGGTCCTCTCCTTCCAGTCCATCTGTTTGGAAATTCCTGATTTAGAAACTGTCTAACACGCAGAATTTGCTTATCTAAGAATTGTTACAAATTTTGTAGTGAAGAATTATTAAATAGCTGTACTTAAAACTAGATACATAAAACTTTCTAAACACTTTTACAGATTATTTCTATCACAAATAAAAATAAAGTTATAAATTTTTTAAAGTGCACACGGACTTTATGGACACCCTGTATATTACTTATCATGCGATTACACGTTTGAATCATTCCAATTCACATTCCTAGTTGTGTCTACGCTAAAACTTTAGATCTCTACGATAACAAAACCAATCACGCAATTCCATTCTTTTATGTCTGATAATGATGATGTAAACCATTTCGACGATTCCATTAAACTGCACAAAAAATACTTGCTAAAATAATTTTCTGAAAAAAATTCTACTTCAAAACTTGCTAACGAAGTTGCTGAATTGTAGGTGGAAGTGGAAACGATTGACAAATTGACGCTTCATCTGGGTTTCAGTGACACGTAAGGGTTCGATTCTCGATAAAGCTTTCCAATTCTACTTCGTTTACGACAGTGTGTAATGAAATCGAGGTTTATTAAGCAGTAATCAACAGCAACATAATGCAAGTCAGCAAACAAACGATGATAAAAGAATGAGCGAGCGGTTTTTGTTTGCGAACGCAGGGCTCCACAAAATTTTATATTACATTCAGGCCATTTTTTTGAAAATTTATGCAAAATATCAACCACAAAAGGTATGCAATAATTACCGAGTGAAGTAACTTAAACATTTGAAAAATCAGAAACGCGAATTAATGAAAAAATAAAACTCATTTTACAAGTCCGGCATAAAATTACAGAGATACAAAAAATCAACATTTAAAACATACTTAAAAATCTTTCTAAATTTAGAGCAGTTATCTAAAATGCTGAAATATAGAGGCTAATCGTAGTCCTCAGGTACCATACCAATAAGGTTTCGCTTAGAAGCTGACAAATATGTTTAGCACCAGCGCAAAATTGATTAAGTAATAAAAATGCGTTTGTCTTTGGAGCATAGATACTGCAAAAGTTTAAATTTGGGGTCAGTGAATTCGGACACGGAGTTACAAACAACAGCAAGCCGTTGACGCAACCTTTCGAAGTAGTGTTGCCAAGGCGCGATGATTCGGAGATGGGCTCGGTTAAGTTGTCATACGCTTCGGCGTAATTTAGCGATTAAAAAGATTTGATTTTCGACATCCAAAAATTCTTTCCATACCACGTACGGTGCGTTGAAAAAGCTCAAATACTTTGAACGCAAAAAACTCATTGTTTCCGTGGCCATAGGGGTTTCAACCTGCTGAAAAATTTTGATGTACGGTTGGTTGGAAAAAAACAGTGACTTGCTCGTCAAAATAGCGGTTTTCAATAACTTTGCAAACAACTAAAATGAGTATGAACACAAAAGCAAACTTCGTTATACTGTTATTAAAGGTAGGCACGAATAAGATAAAGCGCAGCTTAACGTTCGCAATCAAGTTACAACACACAATGTGAATTTCGCATTTTGATTTTAGGCAAAAAAAGGATTAATTGTTTACTGAGGAAGGCTAACATTTGCCAATAATACGATAAACACAACACTAACTTTTTAAGTATAAACTTGCGCGACTAACCGAAAAAAGTTAGAAAGAAAACGCAGCGCAATAAATCCGCAAAAAAATTTAATGGCATTAGCCCACAAATTTCAAATGTACATGTAGTTTACGTTCAAGCATACCTAAACTGATGCCACCAAACGACTTTCAATAAAGGAAAAGATACAATATGAGCAGTTGACAACTTGCAGTCGAGGTTCACACATCAATCAAATGCTAGGGTGTATAATACGGTAAATAAATGAAAAGCTAATAAATATATAGGAGCATCAATATGTGATAATCCGAATAGAAACTAAAAAAAGCGACTTTTTAACTTTAGCAAATGGAAATACCAAATAAATAGCTAGTTCTACAGTACAACAATATAAAAAAAATAAAGGAGGAATCAGAGGTGGAGTCCTCCAGGACGTCCTTGGCCTCGAAGGTCAAGTCCTTGACCTCGAAGCCTTCAAGTCCCCGAAAATACCCTGTTCTCGGCCGAGGACAGCACTATTTTTTGATTTGTTGAAAATCGGCCAAGGTCATGAACATTTTTTCCTTGACTAAAATTTCGCGAAAAATTTGCGACTTTCTGCGCGAAGACCTTTTTTTTTTCTTGGAGAACACTTGCGCGTTGTGTCCTTGGCCTTGAGCATTCCTGTCCTCGGCCTCGAGAAGGTCTGTCCTCGGAAAGTCGGTAATTGGTCTTGGGCTCGGATTTTTTTTGTGTCCTTGGCCTCGAGCCTTGTGTCCTCGGCTCCACCTCTAGTAGGAAGCACTTCAACAACCAAACTGAGATTGAGTTGCCTCCTGCTGCAGCGGTATAATTTCACAGCATAAGACACGAATCACGAGTACGGCTAATTAATATGAAATTATAACAATAAACGGAGGTGAGCACGAATAACATTTTACCAAACGCGCAGGGCAATGATTATCTAATTCTAAATCACTTAAAGCAAAGCGCAAGATTCGCAAACTTAAAGTTTTTATCTCTGAAAGGTAGTGCAATTTCCGTAATTGCGGAACGAAATTCATATACCAAGTCAAAGAGTAATTTAACTTCCGGAAACAAAACAACACAACACGATGCAAACTCCACATTTTTAAAATTCTAGACGGAAAAAGAATAAGTAATTTGCTGAAGGCAAGACAAATTTATTTTATCGCTCAGTAACAGCACGACGTAAAAATTAATCAGCATTCGTTTAAGGCGACAGGGAAGTTGCAAAAAGCCTGACGATCCTTCGAATCAAGCAACCTCCCTATAATCACAGGCAATTTAAGCCAATTTGACAACATTACGATTGAAAATGGCCGACATTTGGCAACATTAGGATTGAAATTAAACAAAATTAAGTTTATCGAATAAAATAGCGCTACTAACAAAACAAAAATTTGAAAGCGTAGCGCAATTCCTTTTAAGGGTACATTAGTCCGCAGCGCAACTTCAACATCTCAAAATAAAACATCAAAGTGAAACGCAACTTAAGCAATTGCAGAGGCTCATAAGTTGCGCTTTGCCCACCTCTGATAATAAATAAAAACACGTTGATCCAGCTCCAATAAATGTTAACCTCAAACTTGAACTTTAATCTCAACTTGAACGAGGACTTTAGGTAAAATCACCGGGGGTATCTTAAATTTGGCAAATCGTATTAGATGAGATCGGCGTTGACTTCATCCTTCTTGATCCAGCCCTTCCAGAGATATTCTACTTCAAACACGACGTAAGGACCTCTCTAATCATAATTTTTATTGGCAACCCTGGCATTGATAACATCCGCGACGCCATCTTAGTCCTATCCTAAGGCAATGCAGCCATTACATTAAGCCACAGAAGCGTTGTAAGTTTTAACCTATTTATAGCTAGGTTAATATAAACCTCAGTATGTTAGAATACTGCATTAAAATGTCAGAGTTGCCAATAAAAATTGTGATTTGGAGATTCCTATGTCGTGCTTGAAGTAGAATATCTGTGGAACGGCTGGAAAAAGAAAAATGAAGTCTACTCCATTGATGTTGCCTTCAGTCCTCGTTTAAATTTCAACAAAAATAATAACCCGCATTTTATTGAAGCTTAACTACCAACTGTTGAAATAGTGTGGTTGCATAAACGGGTCCACGACAGCTGACCGCGAACCAACTAAACCCGATTAGTCCAGAGGGAGGTCGAAAAAATATTTTACCATCCCTGTAGCCATCGTGCCCAAACCCTCATTTTGTCACGAAATCACTTTGTGACGAGATCACTGGTGACCTTTAATTCGCGGTCAGTTGACTTGGCTCGGAATAAACGCTGCAAACCGGAGATGTAAATGAAACGCAAATACACAATCTTTAGTTATACATATTGTTTGACTAGGCAGTGTGCAGGTATTGTTTGACTTGGACTGTGCAATGCTGCATGAACATTTGCACAAATGCACAGTCGAAGATATTGTTAATGCAGAGACATGAAAACAGTGGATTCGACGTTGGGAAGTAGTGGGTACGTTCTGTGGATGAAATCCATGGTCCAAGACTTCTAAAAAGATATGATCTGTAAAACTCTATTCTTTGATTAATTGCATTTTCAATTAATGCAAATGCACACAGTGACACAAATAAACTAATCGAGTATAAATGACTAAAAAACGCACAAATCTGTAGTCTAACTGGGATGACTGACTATTGACCAGCATCTATCACCAGATAAACCACATTACTTATAAACCAAATTTTGACACAAAGTACCTCTCTTTAAAAAACAATAACAAAAAACAACAACGATTAACTGGCTTGTGCGTATGACCCATAATCAATTAAATCCAAAATTATAAAATAAAATATTACGGACCAGGGGCTCATTGACTAGATGACCCTAACAGGTCCCTTCTAAACTATTTTCTTTGTAGTGTTTTGTTTATTGCCATGATTCTCAACCTATGGGTCGCGACCCAAAGTTGGGTAGCCAAAAATTCTTTTGGGTCACTTGTTTTTTTTTGTAAACATCTACAAAGAGTAAAACTTGCACAAAAAATAATAAAATAAACGAAACGCCGCTTCATAGTCAGAAAGTCATCAACCCTTGTTGCATTTTTGTACACGAAAAACTCAAACAGTGACATTTTGAGCTTCTGGAGACCGCACAGTTGTAAAACGCTTCAAAGTAGTAAGCAATATATTGTAGTACTGATGTTAACAAAGAACTCCCGCAGTGAAGAAGGTTTGTGTGCGTGGAGACTAGAAATCAAAGGTCATGTATGTCAGACTACATCAGGCATAATTGATAACGATCAGCAGTATGAACAGAGGGGCTATTGCCCCCCAATTGACCTGCCGACCAAAATGCAGAATAAGGAAAAAACCACGTTTTTATCACTTCTGAGACTGTCTTTTGCATTGAAATAAACTCAAAAAATGGTATAACGTATATTTTGAAACGTTTAATTTAGGGGGGGGGTGGGAATTACTTAGTCAAAAACAAAACTCATAGATCGGAAAAAAAAAACTTCAAAAATTGGTAATCAAATTTGATCACTTATTGAAAAATGTTTAACAAAGGTTTTATGAAAAAATATACAAGCTCAGAAATAGAGGGGTGATATTCACTTATTGTTAGTTTATTACCGATCACTTCTCTCAAACTTTCTTCCAATAGCCCTCCTAACCAAATCTTTCTCTATAACATATAGACGAAACAGAATACTGCTTGACAGTTTTATTGAACTACCGGTAAAGGATTTTATGATTTACCAACTTGTAAATAGGCCTAAAATTAAGTTATTTTTGCAAAAAAAATTTTGAGCGCTGGGGGCTCTTCCCTCAGGCCCCGTGCCTTCGCTGGCTGGGGCTTTGCCCTCAGATCTTCAGGCTCTGGCAGATGGGGATTTGCCACAAATCCCCAATTGCCTCTGGCAGCTGGGGGCTCCACCCCCAGACCCCCGTAACACCCCCACATTGCAGAATTCTGGCGACGCGCTTGGTAACAATATCAGACTGTCAAGTCCTTGAATTTAAAAAAAATGAATAAAAAATGACTACAGAACATAAAATAATGGCAAATAATGACAATTTTCAAGTATATTATAATTAGACTTATTATATTTTTTAACACTGAAAACCAGGACAGGCAAAGAGATCCAAAAAACTAAACAGAAGACCAGTCAAAAAAGGTCTTTGTGTAGTTTTAGTGAGATCTTTTTGGTGATTTCCCCCCTCAAAAAAAGGTTTTCATTTCAATGACTCATGATTTATTGCAATTTATCGAGTGATCTCAAAAAATATCAGTAGATTACTTAGAATATAATGAAATAATGACAATGGTTCCAAAATAACGAAATTGAAAAACAATAATCAAAAAAATGAAATAATGACACACTTGACAGCCTGCAATCTTCAAAGCTAAATAGCAAATATTCATAAATGTATGTTCGGTGAAAAGTTGTTTGTTGTATTTGCAACAAAGTTCTGTCATTACAAAATTTTTTTTGCACATAACAGCTTTTAATTCAACTATGTATCAGAATATACTGGACATGGGTCGCAAAATTTTACACATTAGATTTTTCAATATGTAACGTCGCTTATGTTTTCTTGTTTATACCTGGTTTCGAACACTCGCTCTACTGCATTTAGCTTTTCGTGTATATTTGGCTGCTAAGGATTTCCAATGATGTAATGCTACACAACGCACGTGATGTCACCGATTAAGCGTTTTACCGCGCCTTTTCTACTGTATGCAAATTATCTATTGCGCAACTTTTTGAAACTGTTTTTCTTGAATTTTCGCGCTATAACTCCTTTGTTCTGGGTCAGTCAAATTTGGTTGTAGTCGAGGAAGGACGTTAAATTTTTACACTCAGAATTACCGAGAATCTTTAAATTTGAAATTATTAAGTATCGGATTGTTTCAGAAATTTAGCAAGCTTTGGAGTTTCAGAATCGCTGTCCTTCCTCGAGGTCTTAAACTTGTCCTGGGTGGGTCCCATCTTATTTATATTTGGACCCTTTGTCCCCTGAGCTGTTGCTCAAGTTTGAGAATAATTGTTTTACTGGACTATTGTTCTCTCTATCAAGTGTTTCCGTACCGTTTCCCGGGGGCCCACTTCAGAGATTGCGTTCTTTGAAGACTTCATTTGGAGTTAAAGCTTACTGTCTGCCTGAAGACGAAACCATCGGTGAGTTTGGTTTTTATTGCAATTATTCTAATCAGTATTCTCAGTCTGATTCTTAAATCGTAATTATACCGTAGTTGTTACTTTCTGTTTGGATATTTGGCGTACTGTATGTGTTCAAATTGTGGGAGTTATTTGGTGCTGCGCAGTAATATTTACGTTCGTTTTTTATTCCGAAATTGCTAATTGGCGTACTTTCTACAGAAACCGTTGACAGTATAAGAAGATAAGTTAACGCGTGTAGAGGCGTCAGACACGGCAGACAGAAGAGATTTCGCGTCGTCTACACAATAAATTTGGGTCGCTTTGAAAAAAGGTTGAGAACCACTGGTTTATTGCATCTTATAATGACAAATAATAAATTGAACGTGAACTTAAAAATGTATTTTGATCGGACATTGAGCAATGTGAAGCATCTTTGCACGTCGTTGCTGACATCACTCGCAAAGATCAGCATAGCACTGCATTGCTTCTGGTCTCAACCATATCAGTATAAAACACCTTCTACATTTGAAACAGTGGTGTAAAAAGTACTTGATAACTGTAATCAAGTAAAAGTTTTGTTACTTGAAAGAAAAACTTCTTAAACTAAAGTACAAACTATTGGGCAAAAAAGTACTAGAGTAAAAGTAAAAAGTAGTCGTTTTTTAAAGTACTCAAGTAGAAGAATTTCTGAAAGTATTCAAGCAAAATAAACAAATTATTCAATCCACAAACTGTACTGTATGACAATTAGTCGATTGCCTTCACATCACTGTCACATAATGCTTGGTCTTTCAACCCCTTACTCTCTCAAGAAGTCATGAATTATTGGCTGATACAAGTTTTTTTTATTATAATGAATTATTTTACAAGTTTTTATGAATTATTGGCTGATACAAGTTTTTTTTATTATAATCAAATCAAAACGAACAGGGAAACTTTGGAATTTGAAAATCACGTCACGCAAAATTTACTTGGAATCATTTCATAAAACCGTTGCTTAGTCGGTAGAAAACTCAATTGTTCTGATAATTTGTGATTCATTTAAACCAACAGAACTTTGTACTCTTCTAAATCAAAATGCTGCTTAAGTAGCATTACTTCACGGTAAAAGTAAGCAAAATAGAAAGTATCCAAAAACATAATTGCTTTAAAAGTGCTTGTTACAGACAAAATCTACTTGAGTAGGCTAGTTAAGTAAAGATACTTTCGTTACTTTACAACTATGATTCTCAATTATACCTTTCTGAATACTGTTGTCAAATAGCAAATAAAATTCCACTATTCAAAAAGCAATCGGTGAAATTCCACTTTCATAGTTTGCGATATTCTAGTAGTAGCCTGAGTGATTGCAGCAGGGCAGGCGATTTTCCTAAAGCAGTGAATTATGCTCCTTGAAGACCCAGAAAATTTTTCCTGAAAGAATGAAAGCAATTAGCAGCAAAGGCTAAAAATAATTAAGACATTTCTAATGTAAAATGTTTTCTTGCTCGAGCAACTATGTGCCACTTGCCATAATCAGACTCACAACATGGTTTGACAACATTACAAGTTTTGCCAAATGCAAAAAATAACACCAGTCAACAAAATAATAGTTTGTTTTTTTAAACAAGAACAAGATCCCTGATTTCTGGGTAACATAGGGGCACTGATTCTGAATCTGGCATTAGTTTTCTTCTAGCACATCAGGATTTTGAGATATGACGGGGCATGGTGAGTAACATTGCATGCATTTGGTACCCCATTAATGACAATACCTTTGCCATTATCATGGCTGTTGTTCAGATTTTAACAAAGGCCACTAATCACATTAGCATGCTGTTATACCTAATTAAACAAATTTGAAAAAAAAGGTCGAACAAAAAAGACTAAACAAGTTTAATGTACTGACAGCACATTAAACTTGTTTAATCTGAAGACTGAAGATTGGACAGAATAGACTGAAGATTGGACAATAGACAAACTCTTTTTTGCTAATCGTAGTCTTGAAAAAGACTGTTTATTGGCAGCTTTTAAACAGCCTGTAGTTAGATGAGTTTGAAAAAGTCTTTTTGGGGTAGCTTCAACAAAAGTGTTTTTCAGAATAACACATGTGGAAAATGTTTGCTGTTTATCTAAGTACCACTTAATACTGCAATCAATACCAGTTCAAATGAGGAAAACTTTAAAATGTTTTGACATATGATTTTCGTTTGTATGGATGGTTCGCATCATCACAGTACAACATCTAGCAATCATCACCCATCATACCCTCATTCTAAACTCCTTTATACCTTTTTTCCATAAATTGGATATCTTGGCAAAATTTTTCACCCTGCTCATCACCAACTGCTCAAAGGTTTTTAAGGAAAAACTCAAGGTGTGAATGAAGAAAATGCATCTTTAAGGAAATGCAACAACCCATCTCTTTGTATGCCACAAGCAACTCTGCAACACCTTGATTTGAATTTGACTTGAAATTTTCAAAAAAATTGGAGCAAATCCATTTAAATGAATGCCAAGCTCATAGTTCCAATGCATTTAATGCATTTTCAAACTCTGGGTCTTCAAAAACTTCCAGAATCTGTGGACCAACAAAGATTCCTTCTTTCACCTTGGCTTGGCTTAGCTCAGTAAACTTTTCACAGAGAAATTCAAAACCATTCGAATTCTGTTTTGCCAGAGCTTTCACAAAGTTCTTCATTAATCCTAGCTTGATATACAACGGTGGCATTAAAACTTTATCAGGATTTACTAAAGGGATGTGTTGGAAATTTTTTACTCCAGGTGCATATGAATTCCTTGTCGGCCATTGTTTTGTTTCATAGTGCTGTGCAGCGGTGCAAACGTCCCAAAACATAAAAAACAACAGTGTTTTGTAAAACCCCTTGCAATCCCATCAAAATTCCAATTACCTTAAAACCCCCACAAAAGCTACACTGGTAGTCAGAATAGCAAATTGTTTTCAACAAAATTTCAATGCTATCATAGGATTCTTTTAACAGGGCAAAGTGTGCAATAGGGATGGAGGGTATTTTATTTCCGATATGTAGAAGAACTGCCTTCAAACTTCTCTTTGAGGAATCAATAACAGCCCTCCATTCCTTTACAATGTGAACTACATCCAGAGTTTGAAATAGCTCTTCCATATCATGGCAGTGACAAGGAGGTCTTTCAATTTTAAAGGCTAAAGATAAATCCCTATTGCGCTTCCTGTAGTAACTTACTATGACATCTTTTTCAACCATATTTCCTTCTTTTAACCTTAATGCAAGGAGCTTCGCCTTTCCTTAGCGAGTTGAGGAAGCGGTGCACCACCCAAAATCAACACCTATGTGTATCTACCTGTTTTGCACCTGCAGAAATAACTGCTTTATTTAACATAACATATTGCTATATACTGTTAATATTAATTCCCTCAGTTCCCCCTGCGTATGTTCCTACATTTTTTATTCTCCACACTTACTGTAGACTACTAAAATAACTTGCAAAACTGCCTGCATCCATCCTTTCCCTGTCACTCAGAGCTTGCACATACATTGTTTCACCACTTAAAAATGTTATTCTGTGACATCATAATGCAATGTTTCACTGTATTTGGACTTTAAATGCTTAACAATAAAAGTTGATTTAAATTATAAAAACCGAAAGATCTCAAAAACTTGATGTGCAAGAGTAGACGTAAAATCCTTTTTGGAATCTGCATCAAAAATCCATCGAGATAAACTCACCAGAATCTCCGTTTAAAATTTGCTGTTGACCAGTGTAATCAGCTAAACAAACAACTTTTGCTACCAGTTGATATGTTGCAAGGTTCTGACTACATCAAATCTTTCACGATACTCATATTATGCCGAAGTATGTAACACGGAGGAAACCCCCACAGATTTGTGAAGGGCAACACAGCTCCTTTTGAAGAAATGTTGCAGTGGTGGCAACACTGTGTCTGATTTGACTGGCCTGAAATATGAACCTCCCAATCCAGAACAATTGCGTTACTGTTCGACCAACTGACCAGTTTTAATATGGTTAAATCTTGCTGCAAGTGAGATTGCAGTCAGCACCAAAACTTGTATCTGATATAAATACTGTAACAAGTTTGAAATATCATTGCAAACAAAACGAAGCTACAAACGATTATTTAAAGAACATACCAAAACACTTGGTAAGTCTTGCTGCTGTATCTTTTTTCATCCAAAAAATCTTTTAAAAACTTCCTGTACTATTGCCGGATAATTGTGGATTGCTCATCAATCTTCCTGGGTAACACAATGGCTTAAAAGATGGCATCAATCAGTCAATGCTGCATAGCTTGGGCGATTAATCACTTTATCAGAAACCATTTGTTTTTGCACGCACATCTACATACTAGATTTCTTTCAAACTAGCTTTAGTAGGCTATTTTTTCTGCCTGAAATGCAATTTTGTATTTAAAACAATTATAGATTATGAATAGCTATAATTTGCTAACATCAGCTAAGTCTGCGCAAACACTCTACATCAGTGTCCCCACCAAGCCAATTTTTTTCAGCGAATCGGCAATTTGTTGGAGCAAGGGCAAATATTTTTGGCAAAACAGTAAACATAGCTTTAGAAAACTTGACAAATTTGTGGAAATATGACATTTGGTATACATTAATACTGGATTGGTACAAAATTTATGGCACATAAACATCTTTTTAGGGCTTTGGGCACAATTGTTTGAAGAAAATTTGAACACTCGCCGATTAGCCATAAAGTTTGAGGAAACACAGCTCTACATGTTTGCCCAGTACATGTGTTAAAGTACATGTAGTGCAAATACATGTGTTAAATATTTGGGTGTCCTGATTGATCATGAACAAAATTGGAAACCCTAAATTCAGAAAGTTAGTTCAAAATTAGCCAGTGGTTGTTGGGTATTGTATCATTTACAGAAGTATGGGGATTGTAAAACTTTAATGTTGATTTATTACAGCTTCATCCATTCTCATCTAAATTACTGTATTAGCAGCTGGGGTGGTGCATCAGCATCTACCCTTTCACCTTTGATTAATTTACAAAAAAAGCAGTAAGAATAATAACTCACAACAACATCAGGACACATACCTGATACTAAACCGTTATTCTCAAGCTTATATCTATTACAGCTGAATGACATGTGCAAAATGGAAACAGCAAAATTGATGCACAGAAAAAGCAATACAGTACATCATCTCATACTTCCAGGTCTAACTTGGAGCCTTTCATAATGCTGGATAAAATACATTCTTACAGCACTTGAAAAAAAAGCAAAACAAACTACTTTCTTCCCAGAGTTAACGCAGCACAAACTCAAAAATTGCTGAATCAAATTGCAAAGGAAATTAGAGAGATGAAACTCTTGCAGTTTAATAAAGAACTAAAGACTTCATATATTACAGTACTCAAACACAAAATATTGAATAAGGGGGTCCAGGTAATCAAGTTTTTGAGCATATGCCATATATTGATACAAAGCATAATTGTTAAGTTTGACATTGTGAGTTTTTGTTTTGAGTTGTAACAGTAGTACCGGTAAGTTTTAGCCTACTGCTCTGTTTCTTACTGATATATGTTACTGCATAAAATTTCTTTTTTTTCGTGACAGTAGACGTTGATGACTTATACAGTCTTTTCGCTGTCCAAATAAATCGAATTAAAAACCAGGAAAATGTGCTGTGACAGTCAGATCTCCAGACTGTGTACCTGCTGCAGTACTGCGTGAAGCCAGTAAAATTAGCAACCTACTGGTATATATGTAAATTTTTTTGCAAGTTTTCCTTCAAACTGATTCAACAATCTATCAGTTCCGAGTTTAATACTTTACGGTATCAATTTATCAAGTAAACTTTGTCCTAATTTCATCCACTATGACAGTACTGAGAGAGGAATATGAGCAGATGAATGACTCTGCGTGATGAAGTCAGTAAGCGAATCTGCCTAGTTAAGTCTGACTCTAAATTTGAAAGCAATCACAACATTGGTGAAATTACAGTAGTAAAATAACTTTGACATTTCAATTTTCCAGATTCAGGGCCTACACAGTTTAGGCTAGTCATTTACGGTAGCCTACCTAGCCAACTGCACTGTCTGACTAGGCTATCCAGATCTCAGTACCGGTACTGGTGCCGGTATCTCAGATCTGCTACTTATGTTTGCAATTCGCATACACTAGTAACTTGAATTATGCATCAATTGAAGAAATATGTTTTAGGCTTCCCTTTGATAGGCCTATTCTGTCTATAGTGCAATAATCGCTGAAGACTCAGCAGCTCAACCCTTTACAAGCTTAAAAAAGATTACCGTACTAGGCTAGGCTATTTTGACTTGCTTGTATCACAAATTTTGTCTGAATATTTTGACTTGATTATAAAACGTAAGTCTAGGCTTATTGAATAACTGCTGTTATTGCGTTTTGCTTTTCTTCCAAGCCTATTCTATCCCTACCTACGGTAGGACTTTATTCCAAACTAAAGCCTAGCCTAATTGCCCAGTACCATTGCACCAATTAGCCTGTGAATATAGCGGATCTAGCGAAAAGCGAGAGCGGAGTATGAATCGCAAGGTTGGGACAACGGATGTGACGTAATAAATCTGCAAAACCATGGTAGAAAAAAAAATTTCGCGTACCGGTAATGTATTAACTTATTTATAATCACTGCTGTATTTTGTTATGTTTACAATTTGTTGCACGGGGCTTTAAAAATGTTGAAAATTCAATTAAAACTTTGGCTGCTCTCAGCCCACAAAAGAAAATGGCTTTGATTGAATTAGTACTTCTCCGCACAAATTTCTTTGCAGTTCAAGATGTGACATTGAATTTTAAAAGTCAACATGCTAAACCTCAATCAGAAATCAAACACTAATTAAAAGTAAGAGGTGCTGCTGAAAAGGCTGCTATCAAAGTGAAGAGTTGGTGCTTTAAACTCTTGTTTTGGCTTAAACAGGGACAGAACGATGTTTGAAAGGTGTTTGAATTCCGTTAAAAAGTAAGTAAATTTAAACTATGGAATTTTCTAAGGTATGAGCAAAAAAAATTATTTCTCTCCTTTTTGTGGTTACTGAGTGACATCATTTCAAACATCACTGATCCATTCCATAAAGTAAAAAAACGAGAAGCTAGTCATGCAAAACTCACACAGGGAGCCGCATTCAAGTGTAACGGTACGTCGCTTACATGATGTTGCCGGTAAGTTAAATTTCTTTGCGAAATAGTTGAGGCAATTCTTAGAACAGAACTAGAGTACAGCATTGAGCACTGTAGGCCTACTACTGTTGTCTGGTAGTAGCTAGCATTAGAAAAAGTTATGCAATGCCGTAGGCATACAGAGCAGACTGATTGACTGATATAGGTAGAGTTGATTTAAAGGGAGGGTGCACCTAGCCAAGTATGACATAAAAAAAACAGCATTTAATCTTCTGATTACAAAGCAAAAATTTTTTTTTTCAAGATTGTCTAGTTTCTGAAAAAATCAAAAAAGTCCGCTTCAACTCCACACATCTGGGAAAGAATTTGGATTAGCTGACAACTTGATGACGTACTGGTTGGTTAGCAAAAAACCGCGAAAGCTTGTTCACAATGGTAAACAATAGGAATAAGCGAGGTAGGTGTAAGAAATCACTGAAAATTACCAAAAAGAGATAGCTTTAAAAGCGGCCATTCTTTTAAAATGATTGCTTAATACATTCTTTAGCTTATAGGTGTCCACTAGGGCGGTTCAAAAAAAAAGTTTTTTCTTGAAAACATGCTATCACTCCCTAAAATCGTGAGGTTGGCTGAAAAAACACCACAGAAAAAAATTCGGTTCGATTCCTTCAACATCCGCCACGGAAATCGAATTGTTGGTTTTTCTTCAAAATCCGGGGATTCCCCTAATTTAATTAAGTAAATTTCCTAATTTTTATGCTGTTTTAGACAGTTTTCTCGAAATTTTTGAAAGTAAGGTTGTTACCAACGGTTGAGTTAGGTCACCTAATAGTTTGGTGTTACGTCATCAATGACGTCATCAAGTTTAGGGGGAATTCCCCCAGCAATTCTTCACAATTAGAGCATTTTTTACGAAAAATCTGCATTTACTGAACTAAACTCGATTTTTGGTGTTAAAAACATTGTATTTCTTCAATAATTGATAAAAAAAAAAAGTTTTGCTCAGTAGTTTCATACTGCATGTGTTAGTTAATTCAACGTCTTGTCGCAATATGAACAGCAATACAATAAAACAAAGCAGATTTTCAGCAACTTAGAGTTTTCTTTCTAACATCTGGATATTTCTGCCTTATGCTTTCGACGCAATGCAAGATCATGTTTCGTTGTTCGTTGTCGGTAGTTTGAACGTCTTTATAGTCTTCAAGTATTTTGATGCCCCTTTCAGCTGTGTCATTTGTCACTTTTATGTTAAATACTAATCGTTCAAGCCTTTGGTATGAATCAGACTTGCACCATTGGCTTTGAGCCCGACGCAGAAACTGGACATCATCAATGGTGAATCGAAACCGCTGAAACAAAAGCACAGAACGTCTTCCCGCCAAATCTGAAATCCGTATTGTCTCTGTGATGTGGTGCAATACTGGTATTTGTGGTGCGAGCACTGTGTGCTGATTTTTTCGATAGAGTTGGAACATCCTACGAGCTAAAACTTCTTTGTCTTCACATGCAAGTTGCTTAGAGCACAGAGCAAATGGTATCAGTTCTTCGGTCAAATACCATAAATGGCGTGACAGGGCTTTAGCGGCGTTGTGTGCAATATTGCCAAGTTTTGAAGAACTCTGATATTTCAACATTGTTTTGTAAAACATAAGATCATTGTATGCTGCCTTTGATGCTACAGGAGACTGAAACCAAAAAGACGAATAAAACATACCAACAAAGTGTCCAAAACTTTGCAGTTTTTCAAGATTAGTTTCTTTAACTTGGAGTTGTCCATGAAGCAATAACATTTTTAGAGAGTAAATACAAGACGACATCCATCTTGCTCGGTGTTGAGCTCCAGGGCGACGAAAAGAAAAATTTGAAAATGATTTTTCATCGACGTAACATGTTGCGGCACCATATTACATCGATGAAAAATCATTTTCAAATTTTTCTTTTCGTCGCCCTGGAGCTCAACACCGAGCAAGATGGATGTCGTCTTGTATTTACTCTCTAAAAATGTTATTGCTTCATGGACAACTCCAAGTTAAAGAAACTAATCTTGAAAAACTGCAAAGTTTTGGACACTTTGTTGGTATGTTTTATTCGTCTTTTTGGTTTCAGTCTCCTGTAGCATCAAAGGCAGCATACAATGATCTTATGTTTTACAAAACAATGTTGAAATATCAGAGTTCTTCAAAACTTGGCAATATTGCACACAACGCCGCTAAAGCCCTGTCACGCCATTTATGGTATTTGACCGAAGAACTGATACCATTTGCTCTGTGCTCTAAGCAACTTGCATGTGAAGACAAAGAAGTTTTAGCTCGTAGGATGTTCCAACTCTATCGAGAAAATCAGCACACAGTGCTCGCACCACAAATACCAGTATTGCACCACATCACAGAGACAATACGGATTTCAGATTTGGCGGGAAGACGTTCTGTGCTTTTGTTTCAGCGGTTTCGATTCACCATCGATGATGTCCAGTTTCTGCGTCGGGCTCAAAGCCAATGGTGCAAGTCTGATTCATACCAAAGGCTTGAACGATTAGTATTTAACATAAAAGTGACAAATGACACAGCTGAAAGGGGCATCAAAATACTTGAAGACTATAAAGACGTTCAAACTACCGACAACGAACAACGAAACATGATCTTGCATTGCGTCGAAAGCATAAGGCAGAAATATCCAGATGTTAGAAAGAAAACTCTAAGTTGCTGAAAATCTGCTTTGTTTTATTGTATTGCTGTTCATATTGCGACAAGACGTTGAATTAACTAACACATGCAGTATGAAACTACTGAGCAAAACTTTTTTTTTTTATCAATTATTGAAGAAATACAATGTTTTCAAAACCAAAAATCGAGTTTAGTTCAGTAAATGCAGATTTTTCGTAAAAAATGCTCTAATTGTGAAGAATTGCTGGGGGAATTCCCCCTAAACTTGATGACGTCATTGATGACGTAACACCAAACTATTAGGGTGACCTAACTCAACCGTTGGTAACAACCTTACTTTCAAAAATTTCGAGAAAACTGTCTAAAACAGCATAAAAATTAAGAAATTTACTTAATTAAATTAGGGGAATCCCCGGATTTTGAAGAAAAACCAACAATTCGATTTCCGTGGCGGATGTTGAAGGAATCGAACCGAATTTTTTTCTGTGGTGTTTTTTCAGCCAACCTCAAGATTTTAGGGGGTGATAGCATGTTTTCAAGAAAAAACATTTTTTTTGAACCGCCCTACTGTCCACTGTTTCTTCTATACGGTAGTTAGACTGCGGTTATACACTGATAAACCGGTAGTTTGTTGTAACACCGTACCGGTACTTTTGTGTATATAGACTGTTACACTGCAGAGTACGGTACGAGTAACCAAGAAAGATTATAAGCTATTCACTTATTGAACAGATAAAGCAAAATCTTAAAAGAAATCGAAGCCACAGGCTATTTGCATAGGTGGGCAAGTTAATGCAAAACGTTAGCTTCGTTAACCACTAGTCCGTTAACAAACTTCACACCTCCGTTAACGTTAATCCGTTATTTTCAGCTTTAATTAACGGAACTTAATGAAGTTCGTTAATCCGTTAACATTTTGTGTGTAATTTACATTTCGTTTTATTCACTCGCTTCTAGAACACGTATTGGCGCAGTTGAGCTGATTGTAAGGAAATATTTATTGCTATGATGGTCTTTTTGTGTTTTGAAAGTAACATTTTACAGTCTAATCTAATTTCAAGATAAAAACAAGTTCAAATGCGCAACGAAGCAGCAAGATATTAACAATAAAAACCTTAACGGAAGTTAAAGGCGGTAAATCATCCAGCCAATTCCAGTAGTTTACAATAACTAAAATTGAACTATATTTTTTGATATTTTTTGTTTTAATTTTGGGACTGCGGTTGCAAAGATATTCAACAAATACAAAAAGATGTCCCCCGAAAAAAGTTTTTGGAAACTCTGAGTTTTGTTCTTGCCGCCAAAACCACAGTAGGCCTAATGGTTTAGAGAACTGTGGTAGGCCTAATAGTTTAGAGGTAGTTAATTATTTCTAAATAGTTTAGGCCTAACTATCTCTAAACTATTAGGCCTAATAGTTTAGAGAGAGTTAGGCTTAATAGTTTAGAGAACTGTGGTTTTGGCGGGAAGATCAAAATTCAGAGTTTCCAAAAACTTTTTTCGTGGGAACATCTTTTTGTATTTGTTGAATATCTTTTTAACCGCAGCCCCAAAATCAAAACAAAAAATATCAAAAATTATAGTTCAATTTTAGCTATTGTAAACTACCGGAGTTGGCTGGATGATTCACCGCCTTTAACAGAACTTAACGGAAGTTACTTTAGTTCGTTAACAGCACTTAACGGAAGTTAATTTAGTACGTTAACATGAAAAAACTTTTTACCGGATTAACGAGTTAATGAAAAAGTTAGCTTCGTTATTAACGGATTAACGATTAACGGACTTGTGCCCACCTATGGCTATTTGTATGTTGATATGCAAGTTCCATAGGCCTATAGACCTGCAAGCAAATACTGTAAAAGTAAAACTGTCAGTTGTTACTAGTAGGATACTATACAGTGCAAAATGAAGTGACAATCTGGCTGTCTGGTACAGGTAATATGGGAATGCAATTAAACCAGCTGGGATACACTTAAAAGGGATTGCCAACTACCATTGTTAATTGTTCTCGTCACGCATGAGTAATGCTCAAATTTTGGGTCAGATTTCCGATCAAAATGCATTGTTTCTTATGTAGCGAGGTGCAGTAGGTTGGATTATTTTTGTTGTATTTTTACTGGTGGATAGCCTAGGACTCAAACGAACTCGAAAATGGTTTGTTATTGATATTGTGTATCTGAAAGTGCGTAAAACCGAATGTCGGAGTGAGAATGATAGAATTGGCGAATAGGCTAACCTATCATCTTGTAATAGCCTAGTATAGGCTATGATGCAGAGGTGGAGTCGAGGATACTAGGCTCGAGGCCAAGGCCAAGGAAACAAAAAAATCCGAGACCAAGGCCAAGGACAGCCTTTCCGAGGACAGACACTCTCGAGGCCAAGGACAGGAATGCTCGAGGCCAAGGACCAAGGACACAAGCGCAAGCACTCTCCGAAAAAAAAAAAAAAAAAGGTCTTCACAAAAACTTTTCAAGCGATTTTCCAAAAAATTTTTCAAGCGCTCCACAAAATTTTAACAATTCAAAAAATACTGCAGTCCTCGAGCCGAGGACAGGCCAATTTTCGAGGACTTGAGGCCTCGAGGCCAAGGACTTGATCTTCGAGGCCAAGGCCAAGGACTTCAAAATGTGTCCTCGAGGACTCCACCTCTGCTATGATGAGGGCAGCTGAGAACGTTGAAATCCTGTCGAAAAAAGGAAAGGGTCATATTATTTTAACCCTTCCTATCCCGCTCGCTCCCAAAATCGCGAAGGAAATGAAGTAGAGGCCCAGTTCAGTGCCATTTGAGCCAAAAAAACTTGCTAATGCGGTAGTCGAAAGAGAAAGCAGTTTGTGAGAAATAACAAAGGCAGTTTGGGAGAAGTTATTGCAGTTATCTTGGTACTTGGAACCTGCAAAGTTGGCTGTACACTTAATTGCAGTGAACGCTTCTGTTTGAAGACAAAAAAGTTCAGAACGATCTAGTTTCAGAATAAGCATGCGTCTACGGTTTGAGTTAGATTGCTCTTGACTTCAAGCTGATTAAATAGAATCACGTTTGCATACGGGTTACTGGAAATCCACTCAATTGCAATGTTTCTTAGTCCGCTCCTATTGCAAGGCCGTAATCAGAGGAGAGAGTCAAGTAGGATAACCTCTGACCTTAAACCCTTAATAGTGGAAAAGTTTCACTTAATTGTGATGCTGTCAATAGTGATACGCTATATTAGCTACAAATAACGTCTCCGATTATATTAGGGCCAGAGTCGGTGGCGGATCCAGAAAATTTTGGTGGGGGGGGATTTTAAGCACAAAACCTCAAAAATTCGGATGTCTTCACCAAAATTGAGAGTGATTTTTCGGCCGAAATCGGAAATTCAAACGTTTTTTTCGCCCAAAATCAGGTGGTCTCCAAAACAAAAAAAAAAAAAAAAAAAAAGGTCTTTACCAAAACTGAGAGTGATTTTTCGGCCGGATTCGTTACGTTTAGGCTGGTGGGGGGGATGCATCCCGAAATGGAGCCGATTTATTCGAAATAGAGGCTGATTTTTCGGCCAAAATCGTTACTTTGAGGCTGGTGAAGGGGGATGCATCCTCCCCCTAAATCCGCCACTGGCCAGAGTATATCCTAATTTGGCCCAGGACTAGCTTTATTGATCTCTACCTCATGTTTGAAAATTGGCCCCGAATTTCCACCAAGGGACTGTTTTATTTTTTCGTTTATTTAAACTTGTACGAAATATGTTGAGCCCTGTTTGAATTTTTCTTAGTCTCATTTGGAGAATTAACGCGTCTCGTTGCGAGCCTACAGGCCGTATCGAATGGCCTGTCCAGTGTCCAGTCTATGACCAAAACTGCAATCATTTTGTAAATTTGATTTTAGTGAATTTAAAAAATAAATGAATGAAACGCCTTGTCAAATTCGGTAAGTGTTGTACTGCCCCTGTTAGTATTAATCGGTTTATAGTTGTCTAGATACCTCGGGTACGATGCCGATAGATCTACTTCTTTTTATG